>JAJOOR010037992.1:0-10113 GCA_036250505.1 Solanum acaule | reverse complement strand
GCAGTATTCCCAATTTCGATGGCAAAGGGACTTATTTGATATTCAATGTTGGTGACACAATTTTTATTAGTGATTTGAATTCTCGAGATAAGGTATTGTTATCAACTATATTTGTTCTTTGAGATAGAAAAAATTGAATATATGAATTCTGAGAGGTTCATTGGAAAATGTAGGATCCTATAAAGTCAATACACTTTAGTAATTCAAATCCTGTTTGCCATGCATTTGATCCGGATGCAAAGGAAGGGCATGATTTGCTCATTGGGTTGAGTTCCGGAGATGGTAAATTTCTCTCTACATGACATACAACTTCAATCTTCCACTTCACGCTTTACCTACAACATCTGCTTTGCAGTTTATTCAGTATCTCTACGTCAACAAATGCAAGATGTTGGGAAGAAGCTTATTGGGGCACAACATTACAACAAGGATGGTTCTGTTAACAATAGGTAAGGCTTTGAACTCAACCGTCTTTGTTATTCTTATAAATACTATTTTGGAATTGTAACACTTTTCTTTATTTTATTTATCTAGTCTTTTTGGGATAATGTTAATGGTCTGGATTTGACATCCTATTTTTGAGTTATTTTTTGTTAAATAGATGAATCGTCATAGCTGTGTCATGTATGGTTTTACAGCTAGTATTATTGCGTGTTTCCAAGAATATTCTTTGAGAACTATTAGAGTGACAAGTTTTTCCTACTAATTATGCTGGAAGCTGAGATCTTTAGTTGCTTATGTTTTTGATTGGTTGTAAATGGTAGCCTTCTTTGGATCTTTGCGCAATCTTAGTATAAGTTTAATTGGATGATGAATGCAATTAAGATGGTTATTTCACAATTTTATTTAAGTCACTCATTAGATGCTTATTATAACTGTTGGAATATAATCTAGAGAATGCATTGCTTTTTGGAATGCATTTTAAGGTCCCCATTAATGATTATAGTTCTCTGAAGAACTCCATGTCCTGTTTCAAAAAACTTGATGTCAAGTTTCATAAATAATGTCTTTTAGAAGTAATAGTCAGGAATGGATGGACACTCCTATTTACTTTGGTGATGGATGAATTGACACGGTATATGCCATGGTGTATGTTATTTGCCGATGACATAATGTTAGATTGATGAGATACGTAGTAGAGTTAATGCTAGGTTCGAGGTGTGGAGATAAACTGTAGAATCTAAAAGCTTCTAGGACCAAAATGAAATATTTGGAGTGCAAATTCAGTGATGCAATGCATGAGGCAAGCGTGGAAGTGAGGCTTGACATAGAGGCTATCCCCTAAGAGAGATAATTTCAAGTATCTTGGGTCTTTAATTCAGGCTAGTGGGGACATCGACGATGATGTCTCACTCGTAGTGGTGCGGTGTGGATGAAGTAGAGGCTTGCCTCAAAGTCTTATGTGACAAAAAGGTACCACCTTAATTTAAAGGTAAGTTCTATAGAGTGGTTAGATCGATTTTGTTGTATGGAGCAGAGTGTTAACCAATCAAGAACTCCCATGTTCAGAAGCAAGTTGCAAAAATGAGTATGCAGAGATGGATATGTGAGCATAGGAGCGATAAGATTAAGAATGAGGATATTTGAGCCAAGGTAGGAGTGACCTTTGTTGTCGACAAGATGAGTAAAGTGAGGCTGAAATGGTTTGGGCATGTGAAAAAGAGATATGCAGATAGCTCCTTGCAGGAGCTGTGAAAGATTGAATATAGTGGGTATGAGGAGAGGTAGAGGTAGACCGAAAAAATATTGGGGAGATGTGATTAGATAGGACATAACACAACTTCAACTTATCGAGGACATGACTTTATATAGGAAGGTGTGGAGGTCAGGAATTACAATAAAAGATTAGTAGGTTGTGGAATGTTGTCTTGGTTCTCGACGGGTTTAGGTTTGGTGGAGTCTGTTGTAGTATCTGCCTTATTCTTGTAGTGTCTTGCTTTTGGTTTCTATCATCATCTATTTTTTATGGTGTTTTGATTATTGCACTATTCTTTTGTTGTTACTGTTTCCTTATTTAGTTGCTATGTTTTCTTTACTGTCGTTTTCCCTTTTCATACCTACTTTGATTTGCTGTACTAGAGCCGGAAGTCCTCTAAAAACAGCCTCTCTACCTCCATGAGGTAGGGGTAAGGTCTACCTACATTCTACCTTCTCCAGACCCTACTGGTGGGATTCTCTAGGTATGTTGTTGTAGAAGTAATAGTCAGTAACCTTAGAAGCACATTCTGCGGTTTTATAAATGTAATGCAATCATAATTCAAAGTTCTTGTAGTGATGCTTCAAGATTTTTGACCCCTATTCTGCACCCCTTTCCAGTTTGTGTACCAAGGGAAAAGAAAGACAATTGGATAGTCTTTGTTGTATTACTCCCTCTGTTTCAAAAAGAATGACCTACTTTCTTTTTTAGTCTGTTTAAAGAAGAATGACCTCTTTCCCTTTTTGGTAACATTTTAATTTCAGCTTTCATATGACATGTTTAAGGCCATTAGATTAAAGGGCAATTTTATACATTTGACATAACTTTAATTTAGGACCACATGATTCAAAAGTCTTCTTTATTTTCTTAAACTCCATGCCAAGTCAAACTAGGCCACTCTTTTTGAAACGGAGGGAGTATAATTTATCTCCAACTGTTAAAAACATGGAAATTCCTTATTTACCCTTAATTTCCATCAACATTTTCTATCTCTTCTCACCTGTACCATTGACGTCACCACCACCCACTAACTTTTATCTCCCATAACCACCTTTAGCCTCCAATCCATTATCCACCACTCCAAAGCCCTCCTTCAACAAAACACGTCAGCTCGTTAGCTGCCACACAATACAAAAACAAACTCTCTGTACATTCTTCACATGATTTTAACACCATTAACTCCATAGAACTTACCTTTAAATTAAGGTGGTACCTTTTTGTCACATAAGAATTTGGAGGCAAGCCTCTACTTCATCCGCACTGTACCACTACGAGTGAGACATCATTGTCGATGTCCCACTAGCCTGGATTAAAGAGGATAGCCTGTGTGTCAAGCCTCACTTCCACGCTTGCCTCATGCATTGCATCACTGAATTTGCACTCCAAATATTTCATTTTGGTCTTAGAACCTTTTAGATTCTACAGATTCTACAGTTTATCTCCACACCTCGAACCTAGCATTAACTCTACTACGTGTCTAATCAATCAACATTATGTCATCTGCAAATAACATACACCATGACATATACCACGTCAATTCATCCATCACCAAGGGAAATAGGAGCCTCCATCCATTCCTGACTATTACTTCTAAAACACATTATTTATGAAACTTGACATCAAGTTTTCTGAAATAGGACATGTAGTTCTTCAGAGAACTATAATCATTAATGGGGACCTTAAAATGCATTCCAAAAAGCAATGCATTCTCTAGATTATTTTACAACAATTATAATAAGCATCTAATGAGTGACTTAAAATAAAATTGTGGGTATGAGGAGAGGTAGAGGTAGGCCGAGAATATTGGGGAGATGTGATTAGATAGGACATAACACAACTTCAACTTATCGAGGACATGACTTTATATAGAAAGGTGTCGAGGTCGGGAATTACAATAAAAGATTAGTAGGTTGTGGAGTGTTGTCTTGGTTCTCAACGAGTTTAGGTTGGTTGATTTTGTCGTAGTATTAGCCTTATTCTTGTAGTGTCTTGCTTTTGGTTTCTATCATCATCTGTTTTGGTGTTCTGATTATTGCACAATTCTTTTGTTGTTACTGTTTCCTTATTTAGTTGCTATGTTTTCTTCATGGTTGTTTTCCCTTTTCGTTCCTACTTTGATTTGCTGTACTCGAGCTGAGAGTCCTCTAGAAACAGCCTCTCTACCTCCATGAGGTAGGGGTAAGGTCTGCCTACATTCTACCTTCCCCAGACCCTACTTGTGGGATTCTCTGGGCATGCTGTTGTAGGAATAATAGTCAGTAACCTTAGAAGCACATTCTGCGGTCTTATAAATGTAATGCAATCATAATTCAAAGTTCTTGTAGTGATGCTTCAAGAGTTTTGACCCCTATGCTGCCCCCCCTTCCAGTTTGTGTACCAAGGGAAAAGAAAGAGAATTAGGATAGTCTTTGTAGTATGAGAATGAAATCAATCATTCAATCAACAACATCTTACTCCAAACTAGTTGGGGATATGAGGATAAAAAGACTACTGTTTTAAAATTTTCAGTTTTTAGAAATCTCACCAAGGTAGACAACTTGAAGCTCCCCACCCAACCCTAATACAATTAGAGTTGTGATATTATCTCCATGAACAGAATCTTTCCCTTACCTTCCTCCCACCCACCTCCTAAATATTCATATTGCTTCCTGCGTCATGGAATATTTGAAAGGTGAAATACATAAGTTGCTACTTAAAGCTGTCAATCTCAACATAGATACCTTAGCTATCCTTCTGACCAAATAGATTCCTCTCATTTGCATAAGTCTACAATTTCTTTTTAGCATTTTGGATATATTATAATTTATCTCCAACTGTTAAAAACATGGAAATTCCTTATTTACCCTTAATTTCCATCGACATTTTCTATCTCTTCACACCTGTGCCATTGCCGTCACCACCACCCACTAACTTTTATCTCCCATAACCACCTTTAGCCTCCAATCCATTATCCACCACTCCAAAGCCCTCCTTCAACAAAACCCGTCAGCTGCCACACAATACAGAAACAAAAAACTCTCTGTACATTCTTCATATTATTTTCACACCATTAACTCCATTGACACTCGGTCATCCGAGAACCACCAAGAAACCATTTTTCTCCTCCATAGCTCCATTCGCATAAACCCAAGAGCTGCGCCTCGACCACCTCTTGGACCCATAAAGCTTCACCCATCAAAGACCACAGAACCACACACAAAAAAAGGTAAAATATTGGCAGACCACCTGTCACTGCCATTGATGGAGACATCACCTTCCACTGCACGACTACCTCCATATTCAATTTTCAACAATTTGTTTAAAGCTTAACCAAAATCAGGCAATTTAAAAGAAAATTTTCAATTCCAACACCACCTCCTCCCCCACCACCTATATTTGATTTTCTTTTACCACCTCAACTAAAAAATATTTGATACCCATCTCTCCGATTTTTCTTACCACAATAGGCACAAGACATTTCAAACTGGATTTTGCGAACTTTCAGGATTCAAAGAGGATTGAAAATTATAAGAAGGAAGAGATTGCTGAGGTGGGTGGGTGGCATTGTGGTGGTAAATTTTCGTCGACACATGTAAAATTTGGGTTTGGGAGATCCATGTGGTGGTTGATGGTGAAGAAGATTGGGAGAGTTGTTTGGTGGAATTTATGGATGAAGAAGAAGAAAAGAGCGTGAGGAAGCTGGTGATTCTGTTGGATGAAGAAGAAGGGGTGAGTGGGTAGGGGTGGGGTTCTAAATCTTTTCTTTCTAAATAAGATGCATTTTTTCTTTTTTCTTAAAATTTCATGTGTCGTCCTTTGATTTGTCAACTGCCACATTATCCGCGATTGTAACTCACATGTAAGTTCTATTGTACCTTGGGTGTTCACGAGGTACACTTATGCCAACAAGAGGTGCCTATCTGGTTACAAGGATAGTTGAAGTGTCTATCTGATCTTTGGCGACAACTTTAAATGTCGATCTATGTATTTTGCCTATTTGAAAAGACAAGTGACTTAAGGGTTTTATACTGAAGATAATCTTTACTCTTTCAGATTTAACATTTTCTTTTGTTTTTGACCGACAATGTACTAGTATTTCAATTTTGAGGGGTGCCTATAATGATGGAGCGGATTTAATATATTACTTTGCCTTTCAACAGTCGATGTACTAGTATCACTTGGGTGCCTAACAGTGATGGGGCTTTTGTTGTTGCTCATGCGGATGGAAATTTTTACGTCTATGATAAGGTAAGTGTTGAAACTAATTGGGAGTGTACCAATTTCCAGGTCTTTTTCAATGATCGTCATCTTTTCTACTTTTCTTAGACCAATGTGCATTTTTGTTGTCATATTTCAGAGCAAAGACGGATCTGCTGATCCCTCATTTCCTGTCATCAAAGATCAAACTCATTTTTCAGTCGCCCATGCACGTTATAGTAAGGTATTTTGCTTGTGAATATAGTTCTTTCTTCAGCGTTTGATGATGTGCCCCTGGTATCAGTACTGAGATTATCAATTTCTCATGTTTACCTTCAACCATTTGCAAATTTTTTGGTTCATATATTCTCGCTTTTCTTTTAAGAACAACATTCTAAGCTTTATAGAATAGCTATCAAAAAGCCCAAGCATGTTCCTTCTGTGAGATAAACAAGGTGGATGAAAGGCATGTATACAGTCAACTGCTTTCAGTATGTTGAGGCTATTATTTAATTAGTAATACAGTCTCTGTTCGTAAATCAAGTTATCTCTCAGATATTAATTATGGGACAAATCAATCATATCTTGCAATGACTAATATTGCAAGTATGAGTATTACTTGCAATGTAGGCTGAGTGAACTGGATGACAGAGTTGTCAAAGGTGAAAATTTGGATAAATGCCAAGGTCTGGTGGACGATAAAGCGTAGAACCAATTAAAATGGTGGGCTTTAGAGAACGGAAATGGTTATGAAGAGCGTGTGTGTGTATGTATAGATATGAAAATCAACTATAAACATAAACGACAGTTTGGACAAAAGAATTGAAGAAAACTAGAATTAAGAATTGGAGTAAGCATTATGCCAGTAAAATTAAAAAAACAATTTTAAATTTTGACTTGGATGTAATGATGCAAGTTAAAGTTTTGTTGTGAGTAATTTTTAATTCTTTTAACTTCTTATTCCTAATCATAATTTAAGAGTGTCCTTAATCATCTTATATGGTGTTGGGCGATCCTCACTTTGAGATAGCTTTTGGAGTGGAGTTTAAGCTTAAGGTCCATTTATTGAAATGTTATAATTGCCAAGCCTATCTCTTTTCTTTGGTTACCCAATGTTGGTTCTCCATATTACAGTGTCCGTGCTCCGACTATCTAGCCCTGGGTGTGCAGAGGAAGTGGAGGTTAGAGTTCCACAATCCACATGGTTGAGGGATTACCCATAGTCTTTTTTTATGGTGTTGGATAGGCTTTACCTGATTAGGTTGATATTGAGGTTGAGATAATCCCAAGTTCATTTTCAGCTATTCATTTCATTCACAATGTGTTGTTTACAATGGTCTATAGGTCTAGTATTTTTCTCTCAAAGATTGAGGTCATAGTGATGATGATGAGGCATGTGTCTTAGGGGTCGTTTGGTTGAGTGTATAGTACTGAATAAGATGTATTAGTAATGCTGGGATTAAATTTTGAACTACAAAACAAAGTGGTACTTTTGAAATTGTACTAAAAATCAATTTTCTATTAATTAAAATAAGAGGCTATTAGCCTTGGAATTTTTTTTCACAATCTTGTTCAAGTATTCAAGTGTTCCAACATATTTTAAAACATTAGAAAATGTTCAAAAAAATTCCCGCGATTTATAAATTACCGTTTTTCAACTTTAAAAACACTTTCCCCATTTATGACTTTTGTATACTACAATAACAACAATTGTAGTGGGGTCTGGGGAGGATAGAATGACTTCCATAGTTACTCTCTGCACAAAAATATTAAAGTAATGTTATAATACAAGTTACCTTTTCTCAAAAAATATTAAAGTAATGCGGGGATTAGTTATGCTGGGATTATTTCTTATCCACTGTTTGGTTAGATGTATTAAGGGCAGTTCTATCTTTAATCATTCTCATCCTTCATTAATAACCCTTGTGTTGCTAATTCCATGATTTGCCATGTATTAGTTATACACCCTATTATACTGAATAGGGCGTATACCTAATACATGTCATTGGCTGAAAATATTACCAAACAAAGGATTAAATAATACCATGGATACTATATGTATTATTTGCTCTAATACATCCTACCATAGGACCCCCTAATATCTTTGTGCTTGTACTAATGCACCACATAAGCAAAGCGCATAATTTGGACTTCGCCTAGATTTGGGAGTTAAATGTGCTTCAAACAGGCCTTTAACAACACGGCAAGATGGTTGAGATTGTTGTGTATTTACTTGAAATTCAGCACATTAGTATTGAAGTTATATTACCAGATTGTGCGATGAGGGAAAAAAGTTTAAATTTGTGCACTCTAGGAAGTAGTTTTAAGCTTAATGATTTAATGTTATTCGAGTGTATTTAGAATCACTATTTACGTTGTCATCTATTATGTAACCTTCGCTTAGCATTTGCACTAAAAATATTACACACCAACAAATGTAACAAATTAGATGATCTTTCCTCGGGATCTTCATTACAAGCAAACTGCTAAGACCATACTCGAGGCATATGCAAATTGTTATGGATTAGGTGTTGCTTCTTAGCAGAATTTGTATATCTTTGTGGTCTGATTAGTAAGCAACAACATCTATTTGTATTTCTTTTGTCTTAAATTTAGAAAGAATGAAATAAAAGAATTATGTGAGACCTGTCCTTGTTTTCCAAGCAACCACAAAGATAGAAGAGGAATTCTTCCATGTGTTTTAAACACACATTCATTTATTATTGATTCCTATTTTATTTTATTTGGATTTGTATTTCATTCATTTCTGAGGGAGATATTCTTATCATCTCCTTTCAAGAAAAGAGGAGAGAAAAGAGATGAACAATCTCATATTAATATACACAGGTTTAGACCCAATTTAGTAAGTGGACTGTTTCAGTTGGATTGCCATAATGTTTGACCAATCACAAGTAGGCCCATTCATCAATTGGTGCTTCAGGTTCTCCTTCTCTGGGAACAAGAAGAATTAGTGTCCATTGCAACACCTTCATATTGTGGCTTTAGTTCCGAAAGTGCAGCAGTTCTCTTTGCGTAGTTTCAAAGTGAGTGTGGGCACAAACCAGAGGTGTTCATCTCTTGTCTGTAATTTATGTTTTTTTCTTATTTCTCCCCCTTACTTCTTCCATTTTTTTCCTGAATCACACCATTGATGGAAAATTCTGTATCAGTAATACTATGTTTTGGTTGACTGCATAAGAAAAAATAATATGTGAATAACCAGTGCAATGTTTAGTTTATGGTACTAAACTTTGAATTGCCTATGCATGTTTATTGGTAGTATTAAACTCCACATACCCATAGCTGATTCACGGTAATTTATGTACTCCCTCTCTTTAAAAAAGAATGACCTACTTTCCTTTTTAGTTTGTTTAAAAAAGAATGACCTCTTCCCTTTTTTGGTAACTTTTAATTTCAGCTTTCCACGTGGCATGTTTAAGGGCACAAGATTAAATGACAATTTTATATATTTGACATAACTTTAATTTAGGACCACAACTTTCAAAAGTCTTCTTTATTTTCTTAAACTCCATGCCAAGTCAAACTAGACCACTCTTTTTGAAACGGAGGGAGTATTATTTTACGTGGAGGATGCAGAATAAGAGTAAGGGGTCGTTTGGTTGGGACCAAGTTATCCCGGTATAATTAATCCTAGGATAAGTTATTCTACCATGTATATGGGATAATTATCCCATCACTATAGCAAAAATGGTGGGATAAATAATCCATGGACTACCTAATACCTCCAACCAAACGTGGGATAAAATAATCCTACATTTTATTCTGAGATTATTATATCTTATACCTCACACCAAACGACTCCCAAGTGTATTAGCAAAACATAGATAAGACAAAAATGCTCATTAAGAGGCAATCCCTGACCTGGCATAGCAATCCCTACATTATTTCTTACCGCATGACAGTTCTTGCAATATTATTCGGTGCATAGCACTCCCCACGTATTATTCACAGCTAAATAATCTCTACATAACCTGTTTGCGAACCAAATTATCCCTAAAGAAGCAAGTTTACTGCTCAGTAAAAACATAAACAAAGTTCCAGTTTCATCTTCCTAAACACTGGACTAGTTTTTTCCATTATATGTCGACAAGCACATTCTATGTTTATCTTGTCTGGAATAAAAACATTTAGTCTGCTTCTGCTCTACCAAAATTAGATAAATGTGCTGGTTAGTTTAGCCAGTCATTGTGGCATTTTATTTAGTATCTCCTAATTGATTG
>JAJOOR010037991.1:0-11116 GCA_036250505.1 Solanum acaule | reverse complement strand
AATAAAATTCTTGCAACGATGGTTTATGGAACTATGTGAAAAACATAAAGAAGAAATAAAAATGGAAAAAATATTAGTAAAAAACTTGGCATGTTGCAAAAATAAAACAGCACCTCAATTTGGTTGTACGGATAGGTATAATAAAAATTTCTGCAGGTGCCATTCTATAGGGAAGAATCGATATAAGTTGCGTATCAGGAAGCAAGACTATAGCGAAATCAATTTCCCTTTCTGGGGGAATTCCTGGAATATCATCATGGAATACCATTGGAAATTCATTTACGATAGGAATTGACTAAAGAATCATGGGCTGCTTATCAATATCCTGTATCTGAACCATATGGTATATACAACCTTTAGCAATCAACTTTCGATCCCTAAGGTATGAAATAAACTTACCCTTAGGTGTGGCTGCATTACCATTCCACTCAAGGATTGGCTCACCTGGAAAGTAAAATCGGACTATCTTTGAACGACAATCAATATTAGCATAGCAAGCTACCAACCAATCCATATCCATGAAAAGATCAAAATCTAGCATAATCAACTCAACTAAATCAGCGGAGGTTGGACGATCATTAATTAATGCTGTTGTGGAATCTTTTCCCTCAATTTCCTAAGCTCAGGATCTTCATGTTGCCGCCTTTTCACTTCGGTCAGAAAGGAAGATTCTGCCATATTCTTAACGACAACACCTCCGCCTCCTGCATCTACCTAATGTACTTGCAAATTAACTAGCTGGCATATGTCTTTTGTAATTCCAGCCTTATTAGCTTCAATATGACTTAGACTACCCATGGACTTTTGGCTGAGCGCATCAGCAACAACATTAGCTTTGCCGGGATGATATAAAATGTCAACATCACAGTCCTTTAATAATTCTAGCCATATCCTTTGCCGTAGTTTCAACTCCCTCTGCTTAAGTAAATACTGAAGGCTCTGGTGATCGGTAAACACATCTGTATGAATCCCATTTAGATAATGTCACCAAATTTTTAGGGGAAAGACAACTGCAGCCAACTCAAGATTGTGTGTAGGATAATTCTGCTCATGCTTCCGCAACTGTCTAGAGGCGTATGCAATAACCTTACCATGCTGCATAAGAACACAACCTAGGCCAATTATTGAGGCATCACAATAAACAACATAGCTCTCATTACCATCTGGAAGAAAGTAAGCCTTTTTTTAAGTTCATGAAAGCTCTGCTCGCATACCTCGGTCCACTGAAACTTTGTAGCCTTATGTGTCAATTTTGTCAGTGGTGCCTAAATAGAGGAGAATCCCTCCATAAACCTGCGGTAATACCCCACCAAGCCTAAAAAGCTACGAACCTCCGTCAGATTCAATGGCCTCGACCAAGTCATCACTGCTTCAATCTTTTGTCCATCAACCTTAATACCCTCACTTGTAATAACATGACCAAGAAAAGCTACTGAGGTAAGCCAAAAATCACATTTAGAGAATTTAGCATATAACCTGCAATCTTGGAGAGTTTGCAATACAGCTCGCAAGTGGTCAACATGCTCTAATTCCGACCTTGAATATATAAGAATATCATCAATAAACACAAGCATAAATTCATCCAAGAATGGTTTGAAGACCCGATTCATAAGATCCATAAAGGCTGCTGGGGCATTTGTTAGCACGAAAGACACGACAAGGAACTCAAAATGGCCATACTGACAGAAATATAGATAAATCATTAGTATTATACTGGAAAATGTCAGGAATAGAACTAGCCTCGGGAAGTAAAATATTTACGGCTTGATGTAAAAACTGTCACGACCCAAAAATGGACGTGATGGCACTCGTCTTATTCCACCAAGACAAGTCAGCCTAAAACTCAACCATTACAATAAAATGAGGAAATTTTTATAATAAACTCAAAAATACCCCCAAAAATCTGGTTGTCACGTGTACAAGCCTCTAAAGTATTACAATTGAATCAAAAGAAAAATACAAATCTCATATGACATTGTTTCTAGAGTAGAACAAGATCATAAACAGGAGTAAGAAGGATCGCTGAGAAGACAAACAACTACCTCACAAATCTCCCAACATACTAATCCTATCAGAGAGGCCCAACACACATCAACAACATAATATTGCTTGCATAAGAGTACAAATTACTAAATATAAATGTGGGATTCAGAAAACCAACCTTAAATGCCGAATAATAATGACTGAAAAGCTAGGCAGCAATGTAATCCACTCTGAACACAACTCTGACGACTAAAATACTCTTGAAAATGTGAAAATACTAAATAGGTGCGAGTTTGGGAAGATGAAAAATGAGGGAAAATGAAAGAATTTGAAATTTAAACCTTTGGCCATTTAATAAATTGTCGAGTTCTCGCCCATTCGGCGACGTTAGTCGTGATCGCTGACCCACTCGACGACGGGCCGAGTGGTCACTTATCTCGCTGAGTTTTACAGGACCATCAGTTGATGTGGGGGTCCAAACGGTGATATAGATCACGATCTCCGACCTGATCAGTGAATCGCCAATAATTTCCTGGGATCGTCAAGTTATACAGGTTCTACCTTAAAGTTGTTTTGAATCCAACGGCGGTCTAGGTCGGGGTCACCGACCTCTTCGGCATTTTGCCGACCTGACTTTAGCTCGCCAATCTACACCTTTCAAACATTTGCCACACTTTAACCTGCACAATCAACACACCATTATTTCTAAAACAAAAATTAAGCAATAAAAAGGGTCTTGGGTTGCCTCCTAAGCAGCGCCTTAGTTAACGTAATGGCACGACGTAAGTCCACCTTCAACCTTCATTCTTGGGGTTGGCCATAGTATCACTAGGCAAACCCTCTTTAGACTGTGAGTAGGCATACAACATCACTTGGTCTATTTGGGTGTCTTGCAGCTGATTAATCATAGAATGAGAGGTTATCATCTAATTAATCATTAGGACATTTTCTTTCATTTCATTCAACACTCTATCTTGTTCTTCGATTTCGTTTAGAATGAGTGAGAGAGTCTCTTGATTTTGTTCACTCTCCTGCTACTTTATCTTTTGACACTCGTGATGAGAAAGGTACTTGTCCTTCTTGTTGGACCTTGCCTCTAACTCCATAACTTTCTTAGACAAGACATCCAACTGCATCAACAATGTTGCCCATTCTCGGTCTTTCTCTGTTTCCTTGTTGGTTTTAACTATACCATCAAGGAGTTGGGCTACTACTTCATAAGGTTGTTGGATCAAACAACCTGCAAACAGTGCATCATCAGCGCTTCTATTTTCAGTACCAAGACCTCTATAGAAGCACTCTAGTAGCAATTTATCTAGCATTCCATGAGATGGGCACTGCTACAGTATTGCTTTAAATCTCGACCACATCTCATGGATAATCTCACTTCCTAATTGTTTGAACATTAGGAGGTCATCCCTAAGATTCAACAGTATCAAAAGGGGATGGTCCATTTGGTAACCATTGTCACCATTCACACTCATTCTTCCTGTTTCAACACAAATGAACAAAACAACACGAAAAATTAACTAACAAGAACAAAATTTACTTCACTAAAAATACTCAACTAACACCACTCTCCGACAGCGGTGCCATTTTGATTTCATGTATCAGGACACTACTTCCAGTTCAAGTGGCAACGATCGTGAGTAGTAATATAACATAACTAGTGAGTTGGGGTCGAGTCCCAAGGGAGCAGTTCGTAATTGAGAATCAATAGAAAAGCATAAATGTGTTCAAGTCAATTATAGCTATAAACATTTACGAAGAAAAACAAGATAAATTAAAGGGTGACACAAGTGTCAAGTATTAAAAGGGGGTTTTGTAATCAATTATCAACTAAAACGATAACTAAAAACGAAAATACAAATATGGAGACGGGATTCTTGGGATGTGATAGGATTATGGGCTAAGGTAAACAACCGGGTAATTTCTATTAATAGTAAATCGCTGTAAATTGGTAACTAAGCTAGACTATAGTGGGTGTAAACTTTCTCTCGAACAATTTACCCTGAATCAAATCGGTTTCTCTCGAACACCTATAAGCGGTAATGAAGCACAGCCTTTGCCTTAGTCCATTCACTCTCTCGAGCTGAATGTGTGGAAGGGGTTTAGGATTCACTCTCTCGAGATGAACCCATGACTACCCAATAACCACAGACCATCGATTCAGTAGTTTTGGTTTTAAAACCCCTCTCTCGAGCAAGCCAAAAATACTAAGTTAAAATTGTATTTGCAACTACAACCCCATTAAATTCAAACACAACCAATGAACGAAATCACCTTTAAACAACAAATGAACTATCAATCAATAATACCGAGCAGTAAATTCAACCCATATTCACATAATCACACCCCAAGAATTGGGGTTTTAGCTAGACATTGTAAAGAGAGAGAAATCGATACCAAAAAGTGTTTCCATCAAGTGGGTACGATTGATATGGTCTTTACACACGTCTAAGATGAAGAATCTTCAATACCCACTTCCATTTTTTTCAAAATGGGGATTTTCAAAACCGCCAAAGCTAAGGGAAAATGTCTCCAAAAACCTAAGTCCTAAAACTGAGTAATTCTAAAATTTCATAAACTGGTTGCATACTAAACTAAAAATTCAAACAAGTTTTTATAGTTGTAAAAAAGTGTGCTTCGAAGGTCCACTCGGCGTAGTTAGTCGGGATCACCGATTCACTCGGCGATCTGCCCTTTGGTCTGGTTCATCGCCTCTCTTCATTGGCCTTCAGCAAATTCAAGTTCTGTAACTTTGGGCGATATAACATTGCATCGCAGAACTGTTTGGCGACTCGCCGACTACTCATTTATCTCGCCGACTCGATTTTCTCCTTCAGAGCTTTGCACACTGAAACATTAGGCGAGACCATGGCCATTCGGCGACTCGCCTAATGGATTAGGCGATCCTCAGGCCGTCTTTTCTTTGTTCATTTAGCTGCCTTGTTCATTTTTGCCCAATAGTGTCCATGCTTTGTCTCCAAATCAAAATACCTGAAACTCAAGGATTTACATAAGTTATTGGCAAAAAATATGCATTTAAGGACACTAAATCTATTAAAACAAATCCCCAAATGAGTCCAAATTATGGACTCATCATATACCTCAGATCGGGTTTTCATCAACTCAAAGTAAAATATAGTGACATTCCGAAGACAGCCTTTAGAACTCGGTATGGTCATTATGAATTTGTAGTTATGTCATTTGGACTAACCAATGCTCCTGCAGCTTTCATGGATTTGATGAATAGAGTGTTAAAGCAGTACTTGGACATGTTCATTATCGTGTTTATTGACGATATCCTAATTTATTCTAGGAATGAGGAAGAACATGCGAACTATTTGAGGGTTGTCCTGCAAACTCTCAAAGATCGCTAGTTATTCACCAAATTTAACAAGTGCGAGTTTTGGTTACAATAAGTTGCTTTCCTTAGGCATATAGTATCCAGCAAAGGGATCCGAGTGGATTCCCAGAAAATAGAAGCAGTAAATCAATGGCCCAGACCAACCTCTCCTACAGATATCAGAAGTTTCTTGGGTCTAGCGGGTTATTACAGAAGGTTCGTAGAAGGATTTTCATCCATAGCCTCTCTATTGACTAAGTTAATTCAGAAAAAAGGTTAAGTTCCAGTGGTTAGATGATTATGAGAAAAGCTTTGCAAAATTGAAAACTAGGTTGACTACAACTCTTGTTTTGACTCTACCAGAGGGTTCAGATGGTTATGTTATCTACTGTGATGCATCCAGAGTCAGCCTAGGTTGTATGTTGATGCAGCGGGGTAAAGTTATAGCTAATGCTTCTAGACAGCTTAAGATGCATGAGAAGACCTATCCAACTCATGACCTCAAGCTAGCAGCAGTGGTGTTTGCACTTAATATTTGGAGACATTACATGTTTGGTGTTCACGTAGATGTGTTCACAGACCATAAGAGCCTTCAATATGTGTTCACCCCGAAAGAGTTAAATCTTCGCCAGAGGAGATGGCTAGAGTTCCTCAAGGACTACGATATAAGTGTGCATTACCATCCTGGTAAGACCAATGTGGTAGCAGATGCTCTTAGCAGACTATCTATGGGTAGTGTAGCTCATGTTGAGGAAGAAATAAAGGAACTAGCAAAGGATGTTCACAGACTTGCTCGCTTAGCAGTTCGTCTTATGAGCATAACAAATTCGGCGGAGGACTATGCCAAGCTTAACATTAATGAGAAAGTTAGGTTGCATGGGGTTCATTTGTATATCATCTCAGATAGAGGTCCTCAGTTTACCTCTCATTTCTGGAAGTCATTTCAGAGAGGTCTTGGTACTCAGGTTAACCTTAGCACAACATTTCACCCGCATACGGATGGTTAGGCAGAGCGTACCATTCAGACCTTAGAGTACATGTTGAGAGCTTGTGTTGTGATCGATTTCAAGGGTAGTTGGGATGATCACCTCCCGCTTATTGAGTTCACTTACAACAATATTTACCATTCCAGCATTCAGATAGGCCCTTATGAGGCATTGTATGGGCGTAGATGTAGATCTCCAGTTGGTTGGTTTGAAGTGGGTGACGCAGCCTTGAAAGGGCCAGATTCAGTTGATGATGCTATGGAGAAATTGCAACTCATTAGAGATAGACTTAGGACAACCCAGAGTCGCCAGAAGTCTTATGCAAATGTAAGGAGAAGGGAACCAGAGTTCCAAGTTGATGATTGGGTTTTCCTGAAAGTGTCACCTATGAAAGGGGTGATGAGATTTGGCAAGAAAGGAAAGCTCAGTCCTAGATATGTAGGCCTTTACAAGATCTTGGAAAGGGTTGGTAAAGTGGCTTATGAGTTAGAGTTTCCCGCAGAACTAGCAGCAGTGTATCCAGTTTTCCATATTTCGCTATTGAAGAAGTGTGTGGGTGATCCAGCATCTATCGTACCTTTAGAAAGTATGGCTGTAAATGATAGTCACACTTATGAAGAGGTACCAGTTGAAATCCTTGATTGTAAGGTTCGAAGGTTTAGAAATAAGGAAGTTTCTTCAGTCAAGATTTTGTGGAGGAGTCCGTCCGTATAGGGAGCTACTTGGGAAGCAGAAGTAGCCATGAAGGCCAAGTATACTCACCTCTTTCCTTTCGATTCCATTCCAGCTCGAGGTAATAATTCCTCTTAAGTTTTTCAGTCATTCATGTGCAGTTTCAGTCTTAGTACTATGTTCCTTCAGTTTGTACTTGCATTTTCAGCGTATTGGCATTTTCTTGGAACTCAGTTCAATCAGAAATCAGTCTTAGTATTTTTTTTGTGGTAGGGTTGCAACTCTTTCCCTCCATTTTCAGCTAGTTAGTCTTCATTCAATGATGAATGTTCCCAAGGGGGAGATAATATAACACCCCGTATACTAGAACATACTAGATTATAGTTTTTAGGTGTTGCAGGTGGCACACACGGGCACCATCCATGGACCATAGGAGGACCCACGGTCCGTCCTGCAAATCTGTGGTTCACACCTGCGACTCTCCTCCCAGAAGCTGCAGCAAAAACGGCTAAGTGCTGACCCACGGCCGAACCTACGGTCGGTAAGCCAGGCCACGGTCCATGGTCTTGGTCTGTGGATCAGGCCCCATGTATTGTTCGTAAAGAAGAAAGATGGTTCTCTCAAAATGTGCATTGACTATAGGCAGTTGAACAAGGTCACAATCAAGAATAAGTATCACATCCCCAAGATTGATGACTTGTTTGACCAACTTCAGGGTGCTAGTCATTTCTCAAAGATAGACCTTAGATCGGGTTATCATCAGCTCAGAGTCAGAGATAGTGACATTCTGAAGACCGCCTTCAGAACTCGGTATGTTCATTATGAATTTGTAGTTATGTCATTTGGACTAACCAATGCTCCTACAGCTTTCATGGATTTGATTAACAGAGTGTTCAAGCAATACTTGGACTTGTTCATTATCGTCATTATTGATGATATCCTCATTTACTCTAGGAATGAGGAAGAACATGTGAATCATTTGAGGTTTGTTCTGCAAACTCTCAAAGATAGCCAATTATTCGCTAAATTTAGCAAGTGCGAGTTTTGGTTGCAATCTGTTGCTTTCCTTGGGCATATTGTGTCTAGCGAAGGGATCCAAGTGGATTCTCAGAAAATAGAAGCAGTGAAACAGTGGCCCAGACCTACCTCTCCTATAGATATCAGAAGTTTCTTGGGTCTAGCGGGTTATTACATAAGGTTCGTGGAAGGATTTTCATCCATAGCCTCTCCAATGACTAAGTTGACACATAAGAAGGTGAAGTTTTAGTGGTCGGATGATTGTGAGAAGAGTTTCGCAGAACTGAAAACTAGGTTGACTATAACTCTTGTTTTCACTCTACCAGAGGGTTCAGATGGTTATGTTATCTATTGTGATGCATCCAGAGTTGGCCTAGGTTGTGTGTTGATGCAATGAGGTAACGTTATAACATATGCTTCTAGACAGCTTAAGGTGCATGAGAAAAACTATCCAACACATGACCTCGAGCTTGCAGCAGTGGTGTTTGCACTTAAGATTTGGAGACATTACTTATATGGTGTTCACGTTGATGTGTTCACAGACCATCAAAGCCTTCAGTATGTGTTCATCCAGAAAGAGTTGAATCTTCGCCAGAGGAGATGGCTTGAGCTCCTCAAGGACTATGATATAAGTGTGCATTACCATCCTGGAAAGGCCAATGTAGTAGCAGATGCTCTTAGCATACTATCTATGGGTTGTGTAACACATGTTGAGGAAGAAGGAAAGGAGCTAGCAAGGGATATTCACAGACTTGCTCGCTTAGGAGTTCGTCTTATGAGCATATCAGATGGTGGTGTAACAATTCACAATGGGTCAGAATCTTCATTTGTAGTGGAGGTTAAGGAAAAACAAGATAGTGACCCGATATTACTTCAACTAAAGGGTGCAGTCCATCAGCAGAGAGTTTAGGTTTTATCCCTAGAGGGAGATGGTGTGCTTCGTTATTAGGGTCGATTATGTGTTCCTAAAGTGGGTGAGTTGAGACAACAGATTCTTGCAGAAGTCCATAATTCTAGATATTCTATTCATCCAGGTGCCACTAAGATGCACCGCGATCTGTGGGAAGTCTTTTGGTGGAATGGTATGAAAAGGGACATAGCAGATTTTATGGCTAAGTGCCTCAATTGTTAGCAAGTCAAGGTAGAACATCAGAAACCAGGAGGTATGACTCAAGAGATCGACATTCCTACGTGGAAGTGGTAACTAATCAACATGGACTTCATCACAGGTTTACCTCGTACTCACAGACAACATGATTCCATTTGGGTGATTGTTGGCAGAGTTACTAAGTCTGCACGCTTTTTGTCTATCAAGACTACAGATTCAGTGGAGGACTACGCCAAGCTTTACGTTAATGAGATAGCTAGGTTACATGGGTTTCCTTTGTCTATCATCTCAGATAGAGGTCCTCAATTTACCTATAACACCCCGTATACTAGAACACACCATATTGCAGTTTTTAGGTGTTGCAGGTGGTACCCACAGGCACCAGCCACGGACCATAGGAGGACCCACGGTCCGTCTTGCAGGTCCATAGTTCGCACCTGCGACCCTCCTCCCAGAAGCCTTAGAAAAAACAGCTAAGTGCTGACCCACGGCCGGACCTACGGTCCATAGGCCAAGCCACAGTCCGTGATCTTGGTCCGTGGATCAGGCCCCCAAGAACCCAGCTCCAGTCGCGACTGACGGCTCACCAACACGGACCGTCAGTCCATCGACGGTCCGTCGGTCACTCCGACAGCCGTTAAGTCTGGGGACTTTTGGTCTGTTCCTATTTTGTTCGACCCTTAAACTACGTCATTTTAACCCTAAACTACGTGGTTTTGGTTAGTTTTAGCCTAGAAACATAACTAGAACTTACCTATGTCAAATCATTCATCAAAACTTAGAAAGTTAGAACGCTAAGAGGAGAAAGAAGTCAAGAACCCTAGTTCAAGAAGGCAATAAGTTTCCTCCAGTTCCAGCCCTGAAATCAAAGGATTTCTCCTTGGAATTCATCACCAAGTATGTGGGATTTCACTAGTGGGTTCCTTTCACCCATTAGGTCCCTAGAATTCGGTCAGATTCTTGATTCCCTATTATTAGCTAGACCTAGGGTTTCTAGAACTTTAGCAGATTATCATGAATTAGTTAATTTAATGTTCCAAATCGGATTATCATGTTAATACTTAGTTTCTTGCATGGAATTCAGAACCCTAGCTATGTAGTTCTTTAGTTCTTGAATTACACATGCTAGGTCAGATATTTCAGTACTTCAGATATACATGCCTCAATTTTTGAATGTGTCATTATCAGTATATTAGTGTGCATTCTCAGTTTGCATTTCAGTTTGAGCTATCCAGTATATTACAGAAATTCAGTCATAATGTGTTAATCATATAACCTATTGGGAGTAGCATAATACCAAGTTGGACTAAAGTCAGTCACCCATATAGTCCCAGAACTACAAGCCACGTAGGTTGTAAGTCCACTCTGTGGGCATCATTTTAGTGATCACGCCAGCATGCCTCTACACCTTTGGCCAGGTGCATTGGGTCCTTTCGATGGGGCGTATACATCGAACCCCACATTTAACTCATGTGGTTTTATGTCAGTTATTAGTAGCTCCCACATTTCAGTCAGACTCTATTGCATTGACCACATTTCAGTACAGTCAGTATTAAGTATTAGCATGTTATAAAAGTGGTCTTTGCATCCAATTAGTTCAACATTAAGTATCTATATCATGTTCAGTTTATATCCTTGCTTTATTGTTTGTTCAGTTATATGTTATTTCAGCTTTACTCTATCCTGCATGCTCAGTACATCTCAAGTACTGACGCATACTCTGCGCTACTGTAACATCCGACAATTTAAAATGAATATGAAGAAGCTTGAAATTGGAAGTAGTCATTTTTGAAAAAAAAATCAGAATTTGGAAATTCGGCCAAGTGTGGAAATCAGTGAGTTTTTGGCCAACTTTGAGTAATCATAACTCCTAGCTCAGGATGATCCAGGAGTAGTTCCAGTTATGTTTGGAAAGCCCTTGGAACGATCTTTCCAACGCCACCGAGTTTGCTCGATTCCGAGTTCGTATGAGCGAGTTATGCCCTTTGAAAGTTGGGCAGT
>JAJOOR010037988.1:0-10869 GCA_036250505.1 Solanum acaule | reverse complement strand
AATTATATTTCACTAATAATTTCACTTTTATTTGAATTGTCCATTAATTTGTATATTATATAATATTAACTTGCAATTTATGTTATTTATAAATTTAGGAAAAATATAATTTTATATTAAGTAATGAATTTGAAAAAATAAATTTTTATATTACATGAATATTATATAAAGTGATTATTTGGAAAAAAGGAAATAAAGGATGTGTATCATGAAATAAGAAAATAATAATGAAATAGAAATAATAATATACTATTGAGGAGAGAGAAAAAGATTCTTTTTTAGAGAGTAAAATAGAGAATTGGGTTGGAGTTGGTTGTCTGAAAAGATAGAGAACTCTATATTTGGAGAGTAAAATAGAGGATTGGGTTGGAGATGCCCTTAGGCAGGTTCTCCTTTTCCTTGCCAAGCCCCATGATGCTATGGCATCTTCATGGCCACTTCTACAGGCCATAGTCAAGACCACTAACCGTGGAGTGGTTCGTGAAGTTTGGGCAGTAGTTTGACCAAAGTGCCTTGCCTCCCATGCCACCAAGTGACCTTGACGGCCACTTCTACTGTCCGTGGTCAAGACCACTGGCCGTGAGGTGGTCCGTGGACTTGAGGCAGTGCTTGGACAAGGTTGGGCAGCCTTGGCCTTTGGCTTAGGCCTTATCCCCTTGGCTTGGCACTTGCCCTTGCAACCCTCAACCAACTTCAAAAGGTCCTTCAACTATGGAGTCTAACACGTATCTTGACTTTGACCCTCACAATTAGCCTCTAGTTCATCCTATCATTTTCGGGGTCATTATACTCTCCCACCTTGGAACCAAGAAACACCGGAGGATTCATCCTCACAAAGTCCCTCAACCTAGAAGCCGTAGTGCTCACATTAGGGTTCACATGAGTCTCAACACCCCTATTGTCTTGGGAGTCATATCTTGGGCTTGAGTAGTTACGACATGAGCCATCATTAGAAGAGTCGACCTAACTTCTTCATCCGACATGGCCAGAGGGTTAATCAGAACTTCATTGCCTTGAGGAACTTGATTCTCTTGAGGAACTCCTTGATTCACATTCTCCTCTTCTACCCTTCTAGCATTCGCCCTTCATGTATTCATTTCCTAAAGACACTAGAGTAGGGTTAGGAAAGGGACTTTTATAGAGCTAACCTCTATGGCACGACTTAAGAGTAATGAAGAAAGTGAAATTTCCTAACATCTTCTAGCCTCTCATTCGTAAATGTGGTGTGCTTCACACTCATGAACAAGACTCTACTAGACGTGACTTGTGAGACGTCAATCCTAAAAACCATCCCAACATCTTGTTCTCTGATACTATGTTTGTCATGACCTGAGCCTAAACCCTGGACGTGACACGACATACAAGACTCTGAAGAGCCTCATAAAAGCCTCATATCATTCATAACATAAGACATAATAAAATGATATGGAATTTATAACTTTTAATCCATACAATAAAAAATCATTATTTAAAACAACGAAAGTCTAGACATAGTCTCATATGGTCATCTACTACAATCGAGGTCTGAAAATAGGGTTACATCCCTTACAATAAGAAACCAGAAAGTCTAATACAATAAAAGGAATGAAACAAAAACATAGCACTTGTCCTCAGATCCATGAGGACATACCACAAGCTTTGGAGAATAGTAAATCCAAGCTTGAACTAGAAGGATTCACCTTAAACGACGGAACCTACACTTTGTAGAAAAAATGTAGAAGAAATATGGGTTAGCACAAATATGTACTAATTATGATAGCCATGCAAAAACCATGCTTAAAAAGGACATTTTAGTTGAAAACTATGCATTTAACAGGTTTGAGAATCATCATGCATCTTTAGTATAAACACATAAGACATAAGCATATTCATCATGTAAGTCATTAGAACATAATAGAACCATCATGAAAGTAACCCTAAGTTATACTTGTGCACTATATGAATGGAATCCCATAATACCATTCATACGAAGTACAACTTTGAGGCCACCATACCATACTTACCATTCTTCATCCTCATATTTAGTCAATTATCATAGATGTTATGGGCTTTTAGACTTCTGTATGGGCTGCATCCCAAGAGTTATTCATGTTGTATTAGATGGGGTTGAGACAAAATGTTATAGAATTCCGCTTGATTTTATAAGACTTCGATTGTATGGAAAAAGTTTTAAAATTTCTGCATCATTTCTATTTACTTTATGATATAATATGCTAAGTGGCTTGTGTTAGGCCTTTCAGGGTCTAGTATGCCATGTTACATCAAGGGTGTATCCCTGGGTCATGACAACTTATGACCTAGATTGCATTGGCAAGATGAGGTGCCCTTCCATGGATAATGAGAACAAGTAAGAAAATGACTATTTTGTGGGATTTATGCTTTGCACCGAGAGGATATTTAATGAACGCTCTCCTGTGAGTAAAGGTCAGGTTTCTAGAAGAAATCTCCTTGTTCTTTACCTATGTATCCCAGTAGGATGATTGTCTAGATATACATTAGCTAGGGGATCAACCAAAGCTAGAATTTCACGGTCCTTACCTTGGCAAGTAAGACAACCCTTTTCAGTTTGGGATACATATGGGGATCATATTATAACTCACATGGTCTGTATCTCGGTTAAGGCTACTTCCCACAATAATAATAAACTAAGGTTACTTCAATAAGTATCTCACATGTGTTCAAAGAACTTAAAGATGTTATCTTGAGGACCAAGTTCTTCTTAAATTTACGAAAGAAGACCAAGTTCTTCCTCTCTAAAATATTTCTCTCTCTAGAAAATTGAAGAAGAAGGGTTCAACCTAGGGTTTCAAGGCAAGTCTCCAATTACACCATTGAAGGCAAGCTTTTGGTATTTAGGTATGATAGTTTTCATCCGTGGATTCTTTCCATTCATGGAGTTCCCAAATTCTCTTATGTTCGAAGTTATAATTCCCCAATTGAGTTAGGGTTTTGTTTTATGTTACGGGTTCCTTTAGCTATTGATTTAATTGATTGATGTGTGATCTTTTATGCATGAATTAAGTTAATCAAATCATTTTATGATGATTCCCCATGAAACCATGTAATTCCCATGTTTTCCAAATTATGATGATATGATGTGGGTTTCGGATTATGAATAAAGAGTTTATGAAATTAAGCATGTTCTTATGGGATTTATCTAAATGTTTTAAGGATGCTTTGAGAGTGAAGTAACAATGATAATGTTGTTGTGTTGTTGGAAGGATTTTTTCATATAAATATGTAAGTATGATTGTCCAAGGTTTTCTCACATAGTAAGGATTCTAAAGTTGAACGGTCTTCTCACCTAAATGAATCAAAGAAAAAGAGCTATCCTAATGAAACCTATCTTGGATAGGATATTAAATGGTACCTTTCCATGGATGACTTATGACCTAGCTTGGATTGGAAAGATGATGTGCCCTTTCCATGGATAATGAGAACAAGTATGAAAATGACTGTTCTGTGGTATTTATGCTTACCACCAAAAGGATATTAAGATGGAATCTCTCTCGTGAGTAGAGGTCGGGTTTCTAGAAGTAATCTTTTTTATCCCTTATCTATGTGCCCCCATAGGATGATTGTCCAGATAGACATCGGTAAGCGAATCCACCTAAGCTAGAGGTTCATGGTCCTTACATTGGTAAGTAGGACAACCCATTTCGGTGTGGGAGACACCAGGGGATCATGTTATAGCTCACATGGTCTCTATATCAGTTAAGGCTACTTCCCATAATAATATTGAACTAAGGTTACTTCAAGAAGTATCTTACATATATTCAAAGAACTTAAAGATATTAACTTGCATTGACAATGTAATACGACTCATGTTTTCTAACCCTTTTATATTATGTTTTAGCTGGGTCATTGCATGTCATGAAATGTCTTATTTTAGCATGATTTGAATGTTTATATACATTGCTATCATACTTGGTACATGTTTGTACTAGCGCATACTCTTGCCTACATTTCCACAAATGTAGGGTTTGATAATCAGGGTTCTTCGTGGCTAGATGTTGATTTGAGAGATTTTGAACTTTGATGAGTCGTCATGCTTCCAGGAATGATTTCAATTGTTTTTAGTTTTCTTTCTTACTTTCAGTTTTAGATAGGATGTATGGGCTATGCCCAAATCAATTCATACGTACTAGATGGCTAATGAGACAAGTGTTTAGACTCCCGCTTTTCTTTATAAAGTTTCATGTATTGAGACTGTCTTTTAAGTCTTTTAATTCTATTTCTTATTTTATGAATGCTAAGTAGCTTGTATGGGGACTCTCGGGGTCTTATACGCCATGTTAGGCCTACCTTAGGTCATGACAGCCTTGGGGGCGTGTATCTTCCCTAGAGGATCTCACATATCCCGGCTGCCCAACAAGCCAGCCCATACCCAAGGGTGTCAGCCGCCCAGCTACCAAGAGTGCCTAGGGGTGTATCGACTCTGAAGCGGATCTCAAGTAGGCTCCCAGCTACTGTGGATGGATGTCCACCCTCAATGATATCGTAAAAGGTTCCAAGACTGGACTACTACAATCTCGAGAAAGCACATAATATCTGGTAACTCATCGGAGATGCAGAAATAGGTAGAAGAGACACAAAGGGCCAACAAGATGCGCAAACACCTAAACAAAGTATCATTCGATCATACATAGGTCTTCTATTCAAATCTACAAGGATCTATTACTTCCAAAACGACGTCGGAGACATATCAATGTCACAAGGTGAATGGGTCTAAGGCAACACTAGTCTATCCTAGACTAAATCCAGAACATGCTCCAAAAATAAGTAGTAAACCAAGTAAATCACATAGCATGCTACAACTCACATACAACCCATTTCCAGCATGGTAATTCCCTCGAAACAGTGGTAATCAACCCTAAATCATGGTTTCTAAGAAAAAAACTAGAAATAACTACGTACCTGCCCCAATTAACACTAATCATCATGAATTTACACAGTCCTGCTCAATCTAATGAGGAAGGAAGTCATAGCTTACCTGTAGGCCGATAGCGCGCGCTCAAAATTACAAGGCTGAAGATCTTCCCTTTCGAGCGACCCCTGAACGTTGACACACTATCAAAATTAGGATCACAGCGTCAATACGGTCATTTAGACCCCAAAATTAGCCAAAACGACGGTGAACCAAATTTTGAGTCAAACAAGAATTGTGGGACCCGTGCCGAAATTTCCAACATAGACTCCATCAAAAGGTCCTAGTCTATGCCTTGATCTTGTCTCCCAAAATAGGACACAATTTATAGCCCAAAACAACAGAAACAACAACACAACACGAAATAATAACAAAAGGAAAAGGGCAGCAACTTTCGCGCAAAAATTACCTCGAACAAAGAGTTGGCAACACAATCCAATCACTCCACCATGTTTCCCCGACAATTAGTAGGGCGTGGGACTACGAATAACAAAAATTAGAGCTTGGATGAGGGAGAAATCACCTCTTAAAAATTGAGGGTCAAATCAGAAGTTTTTGGGTATAAATACCAGAAACTGGTCGCTAAAACAAAAAACCTTTTGGTCACTAAAAGTGTGATATCTTATCGCTAAAAGTGTCATATCTTTTATCAGCGATATCACTATAGCTGATTTGCTCAAACTCTGAATTCATTGACGGGGTGCTCGGGATTCATTTGAAATCCCGTGCGCGTAAACGAAACATGCTACCTTATCAAATTCAGCATTCTGGACTTATAGGAATCATTACAACTTCCATCCAAGGTCGTTTTGATAAAACTTGGGTCCAATTTCCAATTTTCGTTTTAAGCCTAATTCAACAAAGCACCGCAAAATTTAACTGAAAGCCTCTGGATGTAAATGAATGGTCATTCTAGACCAAACTTTACATTCCAAAGCTAACTTAGCTGACATAATTATCATCCAAGCGTGTTTACCAAGAATGTTAACAAAAGTCCACCCTTGGCTTAAGCTTCAAAGTTAAAACATCTAATATCACAAATTCGCACCAGAAGTCTTAGGGCCCGAACCAACTGTGCCCTAGCCTAAAACTCGCATAAAAACTAAACGAACTACCTGGTGAGCGAACTGTCAGTCCCAGCAAGTTATAAATGACATGGGGTCACTACAACAAAGGTCTAAATGAAGAACAAGAGGCAATACACAAAAAATTACTAGGAGGTCATTATATCAATCAGAAGTGAGAATGCTGACATGAGTAACGAAAAATCCTGTGAAAAACACTATCGCCTGATAGTAGAAAGTTTTATCCATTCAGTCAGTCTACGCAGAGTGAATTGGTCCCTAAGGAACCCCTAGTTTATAATGGGATTAGAAGGACCCTCCTAGAAGATGGGATTAGAAGGACCCTCCTACATAATAGGATTTAGACTAGCAGGACACTCCAATATATTGAGATTTAGTATACGCAAGACCCACCTACATAATGGGATTTAGTTATTTTCTACTAGGATAAATACTTCCTAGTCTGAGACGGTTATTTTATTTTCTCCTTGAAGAAACACTTCCTCGTCTGAAACATATTTTTTCTCATTGGATAAACACTTCCTATTTTGAGACATTTATTTTTTATTTTTCTCCTAGGATAAAAACTTTCTAGTCAAAGATCATTATTTTTTATTTTATTCTAGAATAAACACTTCCTAGTCTGAGACCGTTATTTTTTATTTTCTCATAGGGTAAACACTTGCTAGTGTGAGACCGTTTATTTTTCTTCTTTCTTCTACGATAAGCACTTCCTAGTGTAAGACGTTTCTTTTTTGTTTTCTCTTAGGATAAACACTTCCTAGTCATAGACCGTAATTTTTCTATTTTCTCCTAGGATAAACAGTTCCTAGTGTGAAACTGTTTATTTTTTAATTTTCTCTTGGGATAAAGTCTTCTTAGTTTGAGACATTTATTTTTACTAGTTTTTTGACATGTGTGTTGCGTGTGATTATCAATTTAGAAAATATATGTTATGGTAAATAATATTGATTATTTAAGTGAAGATTTGAATAATAAGCTTAACACAAAATAATTTTTTAAATTATTCTGTGAATGTTTAATGTGGATCGTCATATATATATTTCTTTTTCACGCGAACCTATGAAGATGGTGAATGAAAAATTTTATTAGTTAAATGCAATAATGTATATAATTATGTCAATTTGATGAGGTTCAATCATGTAATAAGTCGTATCTCACTAAAATTACCTTATAGATGATATTTATTATGTAATTTTCTTCTAATCTAACCAGATGTGCTTTGCATGTGTATTCCACGTTAAACTGTTTAGATGTCATATGATTATGTGGAGAGAACAACTACCTTTTATCTTTTAGAACTATTTTCTTTACATTAATTTGTATTTTATATACAGATAGTTATTTGACTGTCCATAGTTAACTTAGAAAGGTTTCCTTTTTTTAATTGGAAAAACTAAAAATTAAAATTAAAGAATATATTATATCTGTTAAATCATATATATAATCACTTGTTCATCTTACACCCAAAAAAGATATAGTTCATATACTTGTAAACTATTTTTTTAATTTATTCAACCAAGCATGATTTGTCAAAGGAAAAATAACAAAACCATGTTATCACATATATTGGGGTGGTATAATAATATGAAAAATTATTGGTCAAAATTTAATATAAGGAAAGATGAAAGATAGAAATAATTAATGTAATAAAAATGGAATTCATAATATTATAACTGAGAATGCAAAAGAGTTTGAATACCGTTTGGAGTAATTAGTAATAACTCAGAGAATTTATAATGTTATAACTAAAGAATTAATGTGCAGTAGCTGAATTTCTAAAAAAATTTATACTTACATAAATAAATAGGACTTCTAATTAATGTTACTATTTTTTTTTTAAAGTTATTAGATTTTAATTTAGTGTAGGGACCAAATGTAAAGTTTGTTCCATATTACTGAATATAAAAATAATTTTGTATATCATACATTTTAAATGATTCATGAATATTCAAATATTTTTACATTTGTTGTGAGTTTTTATTTTTTTTTAAAACTCAAAACATTTTAAAATAATATATTTTTGAAGTTAGAAGATCTTGTTAACTTGATAATACATTCGCGACATTTATAATACTTTCGTTGAAATATAAATACCTACCCAAATATAAATATATATTTTCAATAATGAGAACATTTATCTCATAAAAATTAGCTATTAAATAAATAATAAAAATTAAACTAAGACAAACATCAACTGTTATTATGACAAGTTATATGAACTTTTCTTCGTCTAAAATACTAAAATATTAAGAAATAGTATATAAGTAAAACAAAAGGGTATTGTTTATATAGTAATAACTATTTTTGAAGCAAACATCATGACAATTTAAATTACATAAGTAGCATTGATAAATAAAGACATTCTTTTGTCTAATACATAAAAAAAAATCGTGAAAATTAGATAAAAATTTTAAAAAAGATATTCAGAAGCATATATCTACATCACAAAAGAAACTGTTAATAAAAACAAATGAATTTAGGCAATATCATGCTAACTTCATATATTTGAACATTACATATTGTGGTATATATTAAGAAAAAAAATAATTATTATATCATTAAAATTATTTTCCTCAAGTACTCGAGGTTATGGAATATATTCTCTTAGGATAGAACGATTTAATTAATCTAAATAGTGGTACATCATATTCCGCTAAGCTTCAAATTCACTGAACAATAATAAAACATAAAAAATTTAAAATGCAAGAAGAAGAAGAGTAGAAGATTAAAAAAAATTGTGGTTCAAAAATAAGACGAAACTCCTCTATTTATTGTCAACAAATGGTTGCATGAAGAAGTGTTTTCTGTGTCTTATCTGAAAATTCATGACCTTTCCGAGAAGTCACTACCCTTTGGAAAAGTTACAACTATTTGGGAAGTCACAACTCATTAAAAAATCACAATCCTTTGGAAAAAGTCACAACTATTTGGAAAGTGACAACTTATGTAAATATCACAAACCTTTGGAATAAGTCAGAACTTATCGGAAAAGTTACAACTCATCGAAAAAGTCACGACCTATGTTGGAAAAACTCAGAACCTCAGTTAGGAGTTCATGTTTTTAAGGTAATATAGATAGATAGATTTTATCCTATAATAAAAACTTCCTAGTCTAAGACCTATATTTTATTTTCTCCTATGATAAACACTTCCTTGTATGAGACCTTTATTTTCATTTTATCCTAGGATAAGCACTTCCAAAGATCTTTATTTTCCTTTTCTCCTTTAGGATAAACAGTTCCTAGTATAAGACCGTAATTTTCATTTTCTCCTAGGATAAACACTTCCTAAGACCATTACTTTCATTTACTCCTAGGATAAACACTTCCTAGTCTTAGACCGTTATTTTTATTTTCCCTTAGGATAAATACTTCCAAGTCTGAGACTGTTATTTTTATTTTTCTCCTAAGATAAACACTTTCAAGTTTGAGATACTTAGTTTTTATTTTTTCCTAGAATAAATACTTTCTAGTCTGAGACCGATATATTTTATTTTCTTTTTGTATAAACACTACCTAGGCTTAGACATTTATTTTTTTTATTCTCCAAGGATAAACAATTCCTAGTTTGGACCGTTATTTTAATTTATCCTAGAAAAACACTTCCTAGTCTGAGACAATTTTCTTTTTCCTAGAATAAACACTTCCTAGTCAGTTACATTAATTTTTCATTTTATCCTAGGATAAACACTTCGTAATTCAAGACGTTATTTTTTATTTTCTCCTAGGATAAACAATTCTTAGTTTGAGACTTTTATTTTTTATTTTCTTCAAGGATAAACAATTCTAGTCTAAGGTACTTATTTTTAGTTTTCTTCTAAGATAAACTCTTCCTGGTCTGAGACTATAAATTTTATTTTATTTTCTCCTAGGATAAGCAGGTTCTAGTTTGAGAGGTTTATTTTTATTTTCTCTTATGATTAACACTTCCTAGTCTAAGACTTATTTTTTTCTAGAATATAAGTTTCCTAGTTTGAGATAATTATTATATTTTGAAATTCACAATTGCTAATAACTAACAAAAAATTTCTAGTGAAAACTGGGGCAAAACATTGTTTATTTCTTCTTCTTTTTTTGTGATGATTTGCAGGTTGCTTCAAGAAAAAAAAGGATTTAAATTCGGGAACAAAGTTCTGACTCCTTTTAGAATGTTCATTCCCCATGTGAGCCAAAATTAGCTGCTTCAATGCATGAAGCAGCCTAACCTCCTGTCATCTTCTTCATTGAGCTACTGAGCAAGAAAACATGCAGGCATTGAAGAACATTTTCAAATTATCATTTTAAAGTGTGCCAAAAGTTAACTCTAAGTGGACAATTAGCTTTTATTTTTTATGTAAGGATAGGAGCCGCAGCCTGGAGCCTCGATGGAACCTCACTTGACTTCCAACTCATGACTTCTTCTTCTTGAACTACACCGTACCGGATTCCCTTATAACATGGAATATGTAAGCTGTCCAAAACCAAGACTTGGTCACATCTTTTTTCTTTCAAATAAGAATTCGCTCAAAACTTGTGTTGTTGTCTACTTCTTTGTCAGCAAACTCTTCGTGTTTTCAGTCAAAGATGGTAAACTACAGACACATAATTTTTGACCGAACATAAGATTTTACACCACTTTTTATTCTTTGAATGTTTGTTTTATATCTAAATTAAATATTTTAATTTTTTATTTTATTTTATTAAATTTATTTTAAAAGATTTGAAAATAACAATAAATGGGATCACGTTTTAGGCTAAGTTTTATTTTTAAAGAATTTTTGAAAAATATATAGTTTCTTTTAATAAAAATAAACAGGTGTTTACCCTTACCCATTATCCAAAAACACTTCCCATCAGGGGGGGGGGGGGGGGGGGG
>JAJOOR010037984.1:0-11422 GCA_036250505.1 Solanum acaule | reverse complement strand
GTAATAAGCGTGAGTTCAATTTTCATTGTTCTACTTTCACCTTTCCATGGCAAAGAAAATCTTATTCTTTACAACAGCTAATGTACATAGGATTTGGGAAAAAAGGAGAAAAAATAACAAAACCTTTTGTTTCTGACCGTTAACATCGTTGATTTGTTACTACAGATCGATTATATAGTATATACTCACACTTCTAAGTGTTTATATAACGACTAGCGTACATAATATGAGTATATAATAAGCTATCAGCTAGATTTGCCACGCAGCTTAGCAGCTTCTGAGCTAGTTGTTGTCATGAAAGATTCTCCACAACCACATTGTCCAGTTGCATTTGGATTGACAAATATGAACTCAGATCTGTTCATGAAATCAAATATTTCAGTTTTGATGCTTATGAGACACATATAACAATAAACCAGGTTAATGAATAGCAATATATTGGAGTGCAAATGGATGATGCAAGTTAGTGCTACTAGAATTCACGCAGTAAAGCATGGTGGATCAGTTTCACAAGGACAAAGATAACAATGAATCGAACAGGAAAAACTACATTTTTTACTCAATCTCGTTAATCAGTATATGAAGTTCATATGCCTCTCATTCTAAATTGCATGGCAACAAAGTGATAGGATCGAGAGCATTTAATCTGCCATGGCAATAAAAGAGAAAACTTATGTTGCTAGGCTAGGGGTATCAAAAAGGAGACGCAAGGAGGCCATAATGTGGCCAGCCACTATCCAATCAACGGTTCTAGACACCATCACAAAAGTTCGTTTGGGGGAAACAAGGGTGGTAATTCACAGAAAAAAGGAAAGACATGAATCATGGGGTAAAGTCTGTATAATTTGAAAGAATATTTTCTTATACTCATCCATAGGAATCACAGACAATGAGAAGAGAGAAAGTAAAGAGGGTGCGTTGAAATATTTGTATTAAGAGAATGAGACTTCATATGGCATGGAAGAGACTGCGCTATAGCTAGACATGACAAGCAAAAGAGAATCAGTAATGTAATTGCTATTCTGTTACACCTTATTTTTCCTTAAGGTGGAGTCCTAAAAGTACATGATAGGCTAATCTAGAGAAAGTTACAACACAAGTTGCAAAGGTCATCGGGGCAAAATCCTACTTCTAAGTCGAGTTAATTTAAAAGCAACTGAAAGATTCAGCAGAATAACAAAAAGAAGCGCGTCTCTGCAGGGAAAGAAGAAAAGACTGCAGCTCACTGCAGCCTATTAAACATCAAAGTTATGTCATAATCATACTGAGAAACTAAAAAAATTAACTTACTTTGATATTAGTTCATAGAGATACTTAATGTCATGACATGAGACGGTACTGGAAAAACTAGAAAGATAAACTTGGTTTAATCTTAGCTTATACTTATAGTGGTACTGAATCCTGTGATTTGAAAGCTCTAAGAATAAGATTATAAGAGTGACCACAAGAAAAAGATTACAAATGCAACAGTAGCACCATGAATAAATGACATATGACTATAGGTCTATAATTATACTAGTACGATATAAAAGCAGAAATACCATCTCATACCTGAGTTTATCATCAACAAAATCCATCTCGGTACCTATGACATGCATAAGTGCCTTTGGATCGATCAGTATCTTCACTCCCTTGTCCTCAATCAACTCGTCAAATTTTCCTTTATCGTCTGTACAAGCAAGGTAATTTTGGAAATCAACGGCATGTGACAGAAGAAATTTCACGTATGATTTACTTTTTCTTTGATAAATCTCACATATAATTTACTTTTACTTTTGAGAAATTTCATAGATGGTTTACTTTTCTTTAAGACATTTCACAGAGGGTACACCAGTTATTAAGCTAAAGAATAGGCAAGTTCTAAAGGTAATTAATTATGATTGATCGGCAGAATAATCTGTAAGGACATGCTTGCACAAATCGGTAGAACTAGCTCTATGCAGATGTTGATAGCAGGGTAAGAAAAATTTCCCATTCTTCTAAAAATTGAGGCAAGCCCCCCCATCTTCCGCATATCTTGCTCATCCGACATGGCATGAATCACTGAACCTGCACTCAGGAATAGTAATGCGGAGTCAAAGGCCGAGCCTCAACCAGCAAAGGGGGACAGCCATGCCAATCCAAGCACAGTGCCACAGAAGTCATGGGTGATCATTGGTCCGATTCTTCGGGCGAAACCAATTCCCGCTCTTCTTTCTTTCCTCGCGAGCAGGAAGCACACCAGCAGCGTGCGTTGCGTGATTCTACTGTGTTCGACTTGCATGTGTTAAGCATATAGTCTGAGTAGCATGATGTTCACCTTCGTCGAAGAAAGAGGGGGAATCACAAGAAATTTTCATACAACTAGACCTAATTCCATCGATGAATCATTCGAGAACGATGAAACTTTGAGCACAAAGTAAATGTAGACTATTATTGTGAACTCCATCATTACACCTTCAACATGCCTGAACGCACACATTTGATGAGTTATACACACTACTGAATTCACTCGGTGTGAAAAAGATTAAATCATCAGTAGACCAATTATACATTAAGTGCAGCTCAAATTATGCCAGAAACAGATACAAGATATTTCTTTTTTGATAACCAAGAAATCCCCTAGGGCCAATGGCTCAGGGTTCGAAATTCAATGGATAATGGTCCCACTCCTCCTCCCTTCTCTACTCAAGTACCAAGCCTTTGTCTACGATATGGTTCAAACCCGTAATATGCACCTAACTCACACATTATGAGGTATACTCTTATCACTAGACCAAAGCCCTGGGCTGCGGATACAATTCATTTTCTTATTTAGCAGATGCAGATAATTAACAGTTAGCACAGTCAAAAAGAAAATCTAGAAGGATGGCAAAAGAGTGGAATATGGATTTTCATTTTCCAAACCATTCTTTTTGGATCAATCTTCAATTTCCAAAGTCAGCAGTCCATTATGTTAGGCAACATTGGTGCAGAAGTCTTAGATTAGGCAAATGAGCAAGCTGAGAGAGGATATATTTCATCATGTTTGCTGACTCTCTATTGTTTAATCTGTCAAGGCAAATACTCCCTCCTTCCCATTTGTTTTTGACTAATTAACCAGACACGACATTTACAATGTTAAGTGTGTATTTATGAATAGTAGGTATGGTTGAGTTCAACATGGAGAATATCACATCAAAGTTAGAAAAAAAAAACATGGTTATATGAATTTTCTTGAAAATTAGTGTAAGTTGGGTAAATAATACGTATATTATTTGCATGGTTCAAGCATTTTGGACCTTACAAATGGAGAGAGCGCTATATAACTTGGGGGCAGAGGGGTAGATTTTATGCAATCTATTGCTACCGACATATTAATTTCTGATAGATGTTAAAGAAAATCATGATTACGACTGTTGTAAAGCAAAATATATTTGTGCTAAAATGACATTATCCTTTTTGTATTTGCAAGCAACTTCAAATCACCTTAAAACCAAAAAAGATCAATAAATAAGAAAAGTATTTCAAACTCTATCTTAATACCACTTCTTCCCCTCCTTCATCTCTCATTCAACGGGATACGTGTCACCTCCCACCAGCAACAAGTTTCAAGTAAATGTATCAACCAAGACTAGGATTGGCCGAATGTTAGCAAGCCTGTCTCTTGATATAAATAGTCATTCCTTTCTTTCCTTTGTTAGAGAATCACCTCTCTCTGGTCTGGTAGGAATTCCATCTCTTCTGTAGTCATGCCTGTAGTATCACTATCATGCTATCTATTACCAATTTTTCTTTTTTCAAAAAGAAACCCAAAGAGGGTTATGAAATACCGACAATGCAAAGTGCAAAACCATACACCCAAAATTGGTAACACTATACAAAATTTAAAAAAAATCCAACATAGAAAACATTCTACAAATCATTCCTAAGAAAATTCACCATTCCCTGCCTCTTTATAGACCCCTTACCCTACCATCGCGCCACAGGGGCAGAGCTACAATCCTATCTACAAGTTCGGCAGAACCCAATAACTTTGCCCATATAAGTATTTCCGCTTAAAAATTTACTTAACATGTATAATTAATTTATCCAGAATCCATTAAACTATCATTTCCAAAATTTCACAAACCATAAACTCAAAATCCTAGCTCCGCCTCTGCATTAAGTGATCATGGATCATTAAATTGATTTCTATACTCACAATCCGCGTTCAGGATCAATTACAAATTTCAAACTAACACAACAATAAATAAAGATGAGAAAAAAAAACATAATCAAAAAGGGGGAAAACCTGCATAATTGAGGGTATAAGACAAGCCGTTACAGCCGCGAGATTTGACACCAAGTTTTAGGAAAGAACGCTGACGCTGTTCCAACAGCTGCCGTACTCTTGAAGCCGCAGCTTCCGTCAACGTTAACACTTGCTTTCTCATTTCTGAAAATGTCTCAACTTACAGTAATCAGATGAAGAAGAAGAAGAAGAAGAAGAAGGTGGCCTTATTGGCAGTATACTGTAAATGGATTTTGGGCTTGACCCGATTGGGAGTTTATGGGTTGTTATGAAATGGATCGACGGGCCTTCTTTATGGATAATATTCACAAAATAGCCACTTTTAGGATTGCTATTAAATTTTATCTAGTGCTTGCAAGTTGTTTAATATTGAGTCACTTTTCATAAAGTACACTAACATTGATAGTTTTAATAATTATATATTTTGTTTGGGTTATTTTTGGATACATTGTATCAAATGTATTTTGCTTTACTCGTTCGCCTCTCTTGTTTCTTTTTTGGGCAAATTACATAAATCACATACTTTTAAGGTAAAATTACAATTTATCCCTTAAAAGTTCATAATTACAAAAATCCCTCAAATGGATACAATAATATAAGTGCTGATACATTAATCTAATGCGCAAAATACATTAATCGTTAAGTAAGATACATTACATTTTATACATGATACACTAATCTGATGTACATTTTATACATGATACACTAATCTGATGTGCGAGATACACTAATCTGATGCACGAAAATGAGGGATTTTGGAGATTTGTAAAACTTATAGGGGATAATGGTAATAAGTAAACTAAAAGGCGGGATTTCTGTAATTTTTCCTTCTTTTTTTTTGTTCTGTATTTCACAATTTCATATATATATATATATATATATATATATGTGTGTGTGTTTTTAATATGAAATATACATTGATATATTCTGTGCATATCAATTTCATTCAGCGTGTCCAATATCAAATGTCTAATGTATCTAATATTAGTTTTATGTATCGTGTATAAAATGTATTGATGTATTTAATGGATTTGGGCATCTACACATTGGTTTTAAAAGTGCACAGATATATCCAGTGTATATGGAATGTATCTAGTGTATATATGCATAAATTCATCTCTCTGTTGTAATTGTGGCTTAATTATAGTTACCCTTCAATACTATTTGACATCAATTATGTAATAACAAATTATGACTCATAATTTCCGAAATTCAACTAAAAAATAATAGTCATTAAATCATTTGGTAGAGTGTATAAAATAATGTTAAATAGAGTGTATTAATTATGGCTTACATTAATAATGATTGTATTAGTTATGTTTGTATTAGTTATACTAGATTATTCTTATGCATTATTTGGTTTAGTGCATTAAAAATAGCATGCATTGTATAAAAATATTTGTTTACAAAAATATCCTCCAAAATTATGATGAAAAAGATGTAAAAAAGATTTTGAGGAATAATTGAGTCTTTAACCATGTTGATGCATATATTATTAAAACCCTTTGTATTACTAATACCTAAAAATCTATGATATTAGTAATACACTCATAGCATTTAGATAGTGTTAGACATGGACATAGCTAGGTAGGGGCATATCTGGAGGGGGTGTTGGGTTCACTTGAACCCATGCTCCACTCTCTAGATTATACATAGTAGTGTTATATTTTTTAAAAGATACTTAACTATAGATGTGTGAACCCACGTTCGAAGTATCATATAATAATACAATGATGATTGGGTGCACCTCTCTAAGTAAAGATATAAATTTAAATCTTATATATATCCTATCTTTATGAATAACACCTCTCCAAGTGGTTATTGGTTGGCATTTCAACTAATTTTTCTTTTGTTTTTTGTTTCCTTTAATCTCTCAAAATTTTCAAGTGTGTTACATTGAAAATTCCTAAAAAAAATTAGCATTTTAAAGATTTTACATGATTAAATCAAATGTGTATATTAAAATTTAAAACAAGTAGTATATATATTATTTTGGATCTATAATTTTTAAAATTTCATGGTTCAAAAACTAAAAGTCAAACCAATCAAATTTATATTTAAGATGCATTTTTTCGTAATCGTGCACCCATTTTGCCGAAATTCTGAATACGCCTCTAGAGTACTTTAAAATGATATTTTTCTTTTTTGAATAAATAGAAGTTAACTTCATTTTTATCTTAGTTATTGTTTAGATTTTAATTTTTTTTTTAAAGTGAAAATTCTGATTCCGCTAAGTGGGGTTATAAAGTAAGACAAATATAAGAGTATGTTTAGAAAGATATAGAAAATTCTTGATTCATTGGTTAGATGTGCAAGACAATGAAGAGTGTAGAAACTATATCCTTTCCACAACATCTCATGTCTTTGTCTGGATTCAATGTATCTCTTCTACTTGACTCCTGAACCTACTTGCCAACTTGGCTGCTTCTACCTCTTAAAATTATTTTAAAATTACTATATTATATTCCACAATTTTATATAGTATATAGTTTTACGTCCCATTTGCACCAAATAATCTCTGCTTCATTATGTCTACCAGGTATATATTTAATTCCCCATTACAAAAGAATAAAAAAAGGTCTAGAAAACTTACTTTTAAGTATTTGTAAAATTACTATAATTTACAGCGACAATGAATATACATATTAATAATTTACCTGTATTAATTAATTGACATTGAATTTAATGTCGCTATAAGCTTTATAAACATTAACAAAAAAAAGTCCTAATTATCATTAAAAATACATATTTAACAACAATTAAGCTTATTACGATTAATAATTTACATTAAGATGTACTACTATCACTTTAAATTTCTATTTGACAAAAAAACTTGATTTTTCATTAATATAGAACCTAAATATGTCCTTATAGAGGGTTGAAAGGACAAGGACATACAGTCAAGGGCATGTATGTATCCTAATTGTTTTTCCCCTCTGCTTAATTTTTTTCTATATAAAGCACCACACTATGACAAATATATTTTGTGAGCACTATTTATTTGGTCTTTTATTAATTAAATTCTGCAATTTTTTTCAAGTTCAAAATTCAGATCTTCTACTTCAGTAAGTTAATTATAACCTTCTCTCTCAATAAATATATATATATATAGTACTGTTTTCTTTTGATTAATTACTTGGAGTTATTTGTTTTCAAAAAGAAAATTATTAGTTTGTTGAATGTTTAGATTAATCAGATTAGGATTATTCTAGACAGAAGAAAACTCAATTTGGAAAATCTTTATTTTTATTTGGTGTGATGATAACTTGAGTCGAGCTAAAGAGGGAACAAAGAGGAATATTTAGCAGATTTCAACTTGTTTCGGACCGAGACATAGTTACATAGTTACCTGTTATTGTTTTTTTTGGGTTTCCCATCCCGTGTTCGGTATTCACATTGACGCCCGACTCACCGGGAAGTCCCACATTGGGGTAAAGCGCTCCCTAATAATGGCGACTCCGTACCCAAAGGGGCTCGAACCCGAGACCTCTTAGTTAAGAATGAAGGAGTACTTACCACTCCACCACACCACAACCCTTGTTGGTACTGTTATCTACTAATTGAAAGTAGAATAGTCAGAGTTGAAATTTGAGTCAGATCCCTCTTAGCAGAAGTTACATTTATTAACTTATTTTAATTACGAGGCAAAGAAAATCAGAATATTTTATCTCGTTTTTTTTAAAAAAAAAGCACACATAGGGCGTGTGTATATCACCACAACTAATTGAATTGGGTCGTGGCTCCATGTCAGCACATAAGGTGCAAAGAAATATAGGGAAAAAAAGTTAAGGGTAATAGGACTCCCGTAAGATTAGAGTGTTATTGGGATTTCAGTTATAGTTTAAAGGGTAGTTTTGTCTTTTCCCTTCTTTGGACTTACTTAAATGTTTTGCGATTGTTCTTCTTTGTGTTACCTTATTTTTTCTTTGTTGTCCTTTGCTTGTTAATTGTCTTAGTGAAACACACAAGTGTTTGCAGTGAATTGTGGCATAAGTAATAGTATTTCTTTTCAGTGCAAAGAACATAATACTCCCTGCAAAATGAGTTCGTTGGTGAGTCGGGAACTTATGTTGCTCGAACTCTTAAAAATGTGTGTCAGATCCTCCAAAAAGTAGTGTATTTTTTCGAGGAATTGTTACCGTGCAACAACATTTTTGAAGAGTCTGAACTATATTCTTTCCAATTAAAGAATTTCCTTTTGAATTGCGAACAATTAGGAAGTTCTCTAGAAGAAATACAAGATTTGATTTTGTTTCTGCTAGGTAACAACATATTTGGTCCCGCTTATAGGGTGGTCATATCAATGCGTTCTAAGAAAGAAAGATTGGAATATCAATCTCATCGAGAAACAGTATTGTTTAGACTTATATTGCTTGGATATCCAACATATGACATGTTTTTTTAGAGCGAATCAGCTTAATTGATCGTGTTTTGTGTCTCTCAGGTATAACATGTCGAGTATAACCCTTCCTTCGTCTTCCTTGCTCAAGGTTGCACCATCAATAAAATCGTTCGTCTTTACCAAACCGCTCTGTCCATTGTCTTCCGTAAAGAGTATTTCCAAAGCATTTGGATTAAAGAGTTCGCCCTCGTTCAAAGTCAGTGCAATGGCAGCATACAAAGTAAAACTCATAAGTCCTGATGGTAAGGAGAATGAAATTGAAGTCTCCGATGATCAGTACATCCTCGATGCAGCAGAGGAAGCTGGTTTAGAGCTGCCTTATTCGTGCAGGGCCGGCTCGTGCTGCACTTGTGCAGCACAGTTACTTTCGGGTTCAGTTGATCAATCCGAAGGTGCATTCCTGGACGATGATCAGATGGAGAAAGGTTATTTGCTGACCTGCATTTCGTACCCGAAATCGGACTGTGTAATTTACACACACAAAGAGGAAGAAGTTCATTGAATTTTTGTTTAATCTGTTAACTCATTCTGTGCCTTTTAAGAGAATTAGAAAGAACTTGTTCCAGAAAAGGGAATAGGAAAATAAGAAACAGAGTTATTCTGTACTTCCACTTGTATTGCTTTCTTGAAAATGCATTTAAATTTGGATGATATTGGTTTAAATTTATATTGTTGGTTAATTGTAATTGAATTAATTATTTAAGTCCAATGAATACAGATTGACAAAAGAATTCAATTTCATTGTGGTGGTTCATTTGATTGAGCTATAAATGATGAACTCGTTTTATTAGCCTAAGATTTGTTGAGTATCATGTTTTCAATTGATTGATTAGTCGATAATTTAAGTCAACCAATCGAATAAAAAAAAGTTTGTTCTCATCATAATTCTTTGCTCGCAAAACATGAATAAAGGTTCTTATAATTTAAGGAGACTAAAATTCATTATCAGAAGCAAGAGCGAGCTTGTGGATCAAAGATCAGTAAGTTTTATACAAACTATAAATATTCAAGCTCTTAAATAATTAAGTTCATGTTCTAGATCAAACATCAAATTTCAAGCTCAAGAACGAAGAATAAATTAAGATTCAAGGAGTTTGGTTTTAAGTTGTTAGCACTTAGCACAACTTGAATTTAAAATCATGTTCAACAATATAAATTCAAGATCAAGTTCCAACGCTCTTGAATATATTTTTGAAAACAATAAAATCAAATGAATTATAGATCACATATGTTATAATGTGAAATGAACTTCAAGAACGGGAGATGTACTGGTCATTTTTTTCATTGAAAAACATTGAATTGAACAAATATTCCTATCATTTCTATTAGATCCTACTATACTTTAAAATAATTATATAATCTTCCGCTCTTTCTCCTCCTCACTCTCTTCCTCTTTCTCTCTCTCTCCTCTTTCTACTACCTAATTGACACCAGATATTCATTGAAGGACACTAATTAAGACATAATTATATCAAACATATGTATCTTTGTACATATACATGTATTTAGATGATTATATTTTCGTCTTTGTCTTTTTCTAAGTATGTATCTATGCACGGATACACTAGATACATCACAAATTTGATACCAAATAGACCTATTTATGCACAGATACATTAGATATATATACACCACAGATACATTGGATACATTAATGCCCTCTCATAACCAATATTGAACACTATGCATAGGTATACTAGATACATCAATGCATTTTATGCTAGATATATGAAATTAATACTAGATATACTGAATGAAATTGATATATATAGATAAATTAGTATATATTTGATATTGGATACACAAATTTATGATTTTATGAAATATAAATACAAGAAAATAGATGGATGAAGGAAGAAGAGAAGTGAACTAGAAAAGAAGGAGACAAAATATCTTCGCTAGATACATTGTATTTTAAGATAAATACATTATTTTTAGAGGTAAATATAATATATCTAAAGACAACTCATATAAAATACATAATTATTAAAACTATCGATCCATTGAGTAATTAGCACCTAATAAAGTTGCTCTTTTTTTTAAATTATGAGTAGAGACCAAAGAAATTTTAGGCTCTATGTGGCCCACCATATTTTTTTCCTATCAAAAGCAAGCTGGAAGGAAAAGAAGAAAAGTAAGGGTTTTGAGCTTGATTTCTAGTGATAATATTAAAATTTTGGTACTTGCTTTTAAGGTGACATGGGATTGGTCAATGCTATTAATGTTTTGAGCTTCATATATTTATTTTGACATGGGAAAACTCCAAATTCTAATCCCTTTTAGCTGTAAAAAAAACTGAAAAATTCTCTAATCAAAGGGTTGCTTAGTCAACATGCATTCAAATTAGAGTTGAAAGTTGAAATTGTGATGTGCTTCTTTTAATAATATTGGCATCTTGTTTCTCAAAATTTCTCCATATGTTAGTAATTTGATTTTACAATATAATGATGCTTTGTAGAATAAGCTACACAATTTTTAAATATTTTTTCTTCTTCTAAAATAATTATAATGGTGTCCAAACATTTCTGCAGTCCTTAACTATCTCATCTGGATCAACGAAGATGGTGATAAGATGAATTTAAAAATTCACTCTTCAAATCAACTTCCTAAAATGATTAATGAGTAGAGGCTGTTGGGTTTAGCAAGGTGTGAATGGGAAATAAAAAAGAGAAAATGGAAAGTGGAAGAACCAATGAAAAAGGGGGAACCAATTTTGGAGGGAAAATGAAAAGTCATCATTGCAAAAGTGCAAATGAAAGGTCATTTTT
>JAJOOR010037981.1:0-10653 GCA_036250505.1 Solanum acaule | reverse complement strand
ATTGTTTGGATCAATAGAACCAGTAACAGTGGAAGCAGAAGAAGATGCAGGTTCATCGAGAGAAACAGCCATTGTAGGATCAGCGGAAGCAATTAAAGAAATAAAAAAATCGACGTTAATCGAATATAGGGGACGAACAGACTTACAAACTGGAAGTAAGCGACAGTGGCTCTGATACCATATCAAAACGCAGCAATTGACGATCCAATTACAAGCCCTAAAGTGAGCATCAATGGCGGAGAAGAAAAACAGAACTTGTTTACTTGAATAAAACTTCTCAAATGAAAGTGTATGAGTACATGTGCATTTTATACTTGCTATTTAATTACTAATTTTTATGTCGAAGAGTGTGTTGTCATTATAGTCAAATAATTGCACGGATGCGAGATATATACACTAGTGGCAAGAATTTCGTGATTTGCACGAGCTCAATATTTATTTACGAAATTACTTTTTGAAACATTTTTGGTTAAATAATTTTAATTTTTTAATTTAAAATAAGTTATATATTTGTATTTGTATAATAGTAAATCATTTCAAGTGTGAAATGAATACTTACAAATATTATTAACATTGTAAATTTTAAGCTTTTATATATTTTAAATTTTTAATCTAAAATAAATTATATATATTTATGTGGTAATAAATCATTTTATCTATAATAATCTATACTTCCTCCGTTTCAAAAGGAGTGATCTGGTTTGACTTAACACAAAGTTTTAGAAAATAAAGAAGACTTTTAAATCTTGTGGTTCTAAATTAAAGTTATGTCAAATGTACTAAAACTAAATTATCCTTCAATCTTGTGGCTTTAAACATGCCACGTGGAAAGCTGAAATTAAAATATTACCAAAAAAGGAAAGAGGTCATTCTTTTTGAAACATACTAAAAAAGAAAGGAGATCATTCTTTTTTAAACGGGGGGAATAATATATTTGCGTGAAGAAGATTGGCTAATAAAGCAATATCATTGATTAAGTAAGAAGCAAAAAAGAAAAACAAAAGAAAATTAACTAATAAGCAATAATTGATAAAGTAACTAATCAATACTCTCTCTGTTCCTAATTACTTGTCAACTTTTGAATTGACATACTTATTAAGAAAACAATGAATGACATAGTTGATTTACCATTTTACCCCTATTAATTATAAAGTTGATGAACTAAAAATTTAAGATTTTCAAGAAGTTTTACCTTTTTTAAAATTAATTAATTAAGGGTATAATTGGTAAAAAATAATAATTTGTCTTTTCTTGATTTGTCAAAATAACAATAAAAAAAAATAAATTGGACAAGTAATTAGGGACATTTTGAGACATCCTAAAATAGTAGAGTAGACAACTATTATTGGATAGAGGGAGTAATTAAGAAGCTCAAAAGAGAAATAAAATTAATTATTAATTAACTAATAATTCGAAAAATAGTCCTTACTACCCCAATTTAAGTGAGTGGGTGGATCGTTATTTAGATTAATTATTTTTTCTTAAGTATAATATGTTTGTTTGATATTTTAAAGGCGAAATGGTCTGGTAGACCCTTATACTTGTATCAGTTTGTATTCTGAACCTTTCTACTTACACCTTTGTCATCTGGCCCTTAAACTCAATTAAAATGAGACTTTTAAGCCCCTCCAACCATGTGTGTAGCACACTCCTTTATATAATTGACATGTCATATCCACATCATAATTATTTCATAACTATTTTTAAAATTATTAACCAAAATTATTTAATAAAATGTAAAATAATAACATTTTAATTTATTTTTGGCATTTTTTAAAGTGAAATTTCATACATCCAATTCTCCCTATTTTCACTGTTTCACGACCAAAATCGACCGGAGAAAGCCATTGCCGCCGTCGTCGCCATTTTTGCCGGCGAAATCACATATACTTTCTCCCTCACCCGTCTTCATCTCCGCCACACACCATCATTATTTTTCTTTCCTCCTCCAACCTCCACAAAAACAAAAACCTAAGCCACCGCACCACCAGATCTGATAAAAAAACCTCTTCACCGCCATGACCGCACCCTCACCCACCCCGTTCTCCTCTCCACTAGCCAGTTAGAAAAATCTGTTATACAAATTTGATAATCATACTCATTTCCTTTATGACTCCAAACCAATCGATTGTTCTTCTGCGAATTTTGTTTGCACTGGGTTCCACCGTCACCTGGACAAATAAATTTGGTTGCGGTGAATTTCTTCAATATTTGTTCTCTTAAGCATTTCGACCAACAGGTTCTATGCGGAGAGAAGGATCGAGAATGAAGAAGGAGGTTTGCTCTTGTTTGCGAGCTCGATTTGTAGAATCCCTCATTCAATCAACTCAGGATCTTTAAGTTTCTCCGATCGTCAAATACTCAGCGTTGTCACTTTTCGCCGAACAATTCTACCCATCTCTTACCTGAGAAGGAACTAAGGATGCTAAGAGCTGGCTCTTACGACCTCTGAGAGATTGCAGCTATTTGTGCTTGTCTAAGTGTCAAATCCTTTAAGTCTCTAGCTGACAACTCCATTAAAGAGCAACATTTTACAACAAAGGATTTCCTGGAAGCTGAGCTAGTGTTAATGTAAGTATTGAAATTTGAGATCGGCATGTTAATCATTCCCTTCCGTTTCTTCGAAGATCTACTTACAAAGTTCAGAGTTGGAATGCAATTAAGCTTTGGGGAAGAAGAAATGACTTTTTAATTAATTATTTTTTTTTAAAATTATTTCTTTTATAATTTTAATATTTTTTTAACCTAAAAAAGTTATTCACTTGCCTTAAGGTGCATGAAGTCACACAGTTTTGCCAACTCAGTCATCTTAAAGACACATAAGCTTGGTCAATGGTCAGAGAGATTTGTTAAATTATGTTTTATTGAGTTTAAGGGTCCAGATGACAAATGGGTAAGTAGAAGGGTTCATAATACAAACTGATACAAGTATAAGGGTCTACTAGACCATTTCGCCTATTTTAAATTTGTCAATTAAATATATCATTATATATGTACGAAAAATGTGCCTTTTACCTTTCAATTTTTCATTCGGGGTCTGTTCTCCGCATTGAAACACCGACTAAAGTCGGAATCACGCACTATAGGGCTCGTTAGAAGGTGACGCTCCAACAAATTTTTCTTTATACTTAGGATTCAAACTCGAGTCTTTTAGTTAAAAGTGGAGCAGTCCCACCACTACATTACAACTCATGTTGACTGTAAAATGTGCCGCTTATAATCACCTCAAGGTGTTTATGTGCTATATATCTCACATTAAGAAAAAAACATTTTGTATTTCAAAATATTGTTTCAAAATTTTTATAAATAATTTTTTCTATGAAATTTTGCTTCCAACATTGTAGAAACCAACATTTTCTTTGGGCATTTGTCTCAATTCTAGTTTTCGCAGAAACTTTTTTTTTCTTTGAAAATGTTTGGTTATTTTATTTTCTCCAAAGTTTTTTTTTTTGAAAAAAATTAAATTATTTTCAACACCGTGGAGAAAATATATAGCTCTCATCTTGGCGCGTGGGGAACTTATAACCATACAACATCAAAGCATATGGACAGTTTCCTACTACTGGGTGGGTCCCCCGTACCCGGTAAGAATACCGGTGCATTAAGTTTTTGCTATGCACAAAATTCCGATAAAGAATGAATTATAATGACTCTACATAGTGTTAATTCAGATTAGTTAGACCAATGAGCTTCTAATATGAATGATTGAAGGATTTGAGAACAAATTAACTAAATCAGTTAATTTCAAATTTGAACCCACAAAAAATATAAATTTTGTTTATCCCTAATAACAGAGAGCTCTTTATCTTATAATGAATTCATATAACATGAATTTAAGTTATTTGGATCAGTGAATTTCTAATATAAATAATTATTAATTTAAAATTTGAATTCATTAAATTCAAAGCTCAAATCTGTCATCTCTGTTAATAGGAAGAACTTAATTTCAAATAATTTTATATAACACAAATTTAAATTAATTAAACTAACACACTACAAACGCCATATATTAATTAGCATATATTCATCGGAGGACATGAACACATGCTAATTAATAGGTAGGTGTGAAAGAAGGACATGAACCCATACTAATTAATACTATTAATGATGAAAGAAAAAGCACACGAGCCTATAAGAATTGGATTATCCAATTCCAAACTCAAAACTCATAAAACTTAAATCTTAAATTTTTGAAATTTCTTTTATCCCATAATAAGTCTATATAGTGTAAATACAAATTAGTTAGATTAATAAACTTCTAATATGGAATGAACCTAAGTTCAAATTAATTGATCAACTTATTTTGAACTCAAATTCGTAAAATTTTATAAATCTTGAATCAACTAATTTTGAACTCGAATTCATAAAGTTTAAATCTCAAACCATTTCTATTAATAGAAAGCTCTTCATTTCATAATAAATTTACGTAGCGTGAATTTAAATTAATTAAACCAATAAGTTTCTAATCCGAAATGAACCTAAACTAAGAGATTAATTGAATCAACTAATTCTGTACTCTAATTCATAAATCATATAGTTTAAATATTGAATCAACTAATTCTGAACTTGAACTCATAAAATACAAATCTTGGATCAGCTAATTTTGAACTCGAAATCATAAAGTTTAAATCTTGAATCCACTCCTATTAGCAGGGAGCTCTTCATCTCACAATAAATGTACTTGACGTGAATTTAAATTAATTGGACTAGTAAGTTTCTTACCCCTTAATGAACCTAAACCCATATTAATTGGATTAGCTAATTCTGAACTCGAACTCATAAAATTCGAATCTTGAATCAACAAATCCTAAACTCAAACTCATAAAGTATCAACTAATTCTGAACTCAAACTCATAAAATTTAAATCTTGAATCAACTAATTAAGTCTGAACTCAAACTCATAAAATTCAAATCTTAGATCCATTTCTGTTGACAGTAGGAAGCTCTCTTCATCTCATAACAAATCCATGGCATGTGAATCTAAACTAGTAGAACCACCAAACTTTTAGTATCTAATAATTAATGAAATTAGTGAAATTCGAATCCCCCAACAAGTAAAAAAAAAGTGGATCTTGAACCTCTATATAATAAGTCAAAAATGAGTGGTCTTAATACAAACTACAAAGCAAATAAAAGTGAACTTTGTTGCTTTGTCATTTTTCTCTCTTGTAATTTTCAGAATAGTAACTAAAAATGGAAGGCAATTTGGGTGGCGGAGTTAACAACCAAATTGAAATTGAAACCCCAAACAACATCACAATCAAAGGGATTCTTGGATTGTTAATGGCAAATACAGAGGCAACAGATATCAAGAAAGTTATATCATTAGGAATGGGTGACCCAACATTATATTCTTGTTTTCATTCACCTGATGTTGCACATGATGCTGTTATTGAATCTCTTACTTCTCACAAATTCAATGGTTATTCACCTACTGTGGGGCTTCCTCAAACAAGAAAGTAATGTACCCTCAACTCTCTTTTCAAATATCGTATTATTTCGTTGTTGTTACTGTTCTCTGTAAAATTATACTGAATATGTTATTGTTGTAGTTGTACCGTCACTGACAGCAACTTACATACACCTCAATTCCCCTCTGACCCCCAGCCCGTCACTTTTTTTTAAAAAAAAAAATAATAGTAGTGTTTCGCTTATTGCATTATTTCATTTTTTTTTTGATGTTAGTGCTATTATTTATGTATTTCCTTTTTTCAAACGGTTTGGAAATGATTTATTTAAATTGAGGTCTATCGGAAATAACTTCTCGTGGAGAGGTTTATTTAACCTGATGGTTTGTCGGAAATAATCTCTGTATCTCTATGAGATAGGGGTGAGGTCGGTGTATACTCTACTCTACTCTGTCCTCCCTTGAACCCCATGTGTGGGGTTATGCTGGGTATGTTGTTGTTGTTGTTTTAATTATAGTGTCCGGGTCAGCTTAGATGTACCCTCGATGTTTTACCAGTTGGTTACTTTGTTTTAATTTGTTGTTGCATGTATTTTGATCGAACAGGGCGATTGCAGATTATTTGTCGCGTGAGCTCCCGGAAAAGTTATGTGCAGATGATGTTTATATCACAGCTGGTTGCACCCAAGCCATTGAGTTAGCATTGTCAATTCTGGCTCGCCCTGGTGCTAACATATTGCTACCGAGGCCTGGTTTCCCAATTTATGCACTTTGTGCTGCATTTAGAAACATCGAAGTTCGATACTTTGATCTCATTCCAGGCAAAGGCTGGGAGGTTGATCTTAATGCTGTTGAAGCTCTAGCAGATCATAACACGATCGGAATAGTTGTTATAAATCCTGGGAATCCTTGTGGAAATGTTTATAGTTACCAGCATCTTCAAGAGGTTGTTCTTACTGCTCTCTTTCCACACAACTTTTACTACCTCTCTTATTTATAACTGTGGTGTCTAGGCCAAATTGTGTACACCTCGACTAATTTAACGGCTGTTTTTCCTTTTGGCATTCTGTATTAGTTTTGAGAATTTGTTTTGTGTGTTTAAATCAGATCGCGAAAACTGCTAAGAAGCTTAGGACCATAGTGATCGCGGATGAAGTATATGGTCATCTTGCTTTTGGGGCTAACCCCTTTGTACCAATGGGAATTTTCGGAGACATTGCTCCTGTGCTTACTCTCGGTTCTTTGTCTAAGCGATGGTTAGTCCCTGGCTGGCGCCTTGGTTGGCTTGTCACGAATGATCCTAATGGCACCTTAAAAAATCCAAAGGTTTGTACTAAACGCGACATGATCAAGTACTTAGAGATGAATTAACTCCTTTTACGACTTAAAATCTCTGTTTTTGTTCTCTCTGTACTGACTTATGGATGGAATTGTTTTCAGTTTGTTGAACGCATTAAGAAGTATTGTGACATTTGCGGAGGTCCAGCTACCTTTATACAGGTTTGCATTTTATCCCTCATATTCTTTGTCGAATGTATATGATTAAGGCGTCTTAGAATTGCAGTTTACGATATGATCAGTCGTAAATACAATAAGTACTGCAACATTTCTTGAGTTTTAGGCAAGTCATGTAATTGAATCTCATGTTGGGTAGGCGGCTGTCCCTCGCATTATTCAGCAAACTGAAGACGTTTTCTTCAGGAAGACCGTTAACTTGTTGAAGTGGACTGCAGACATTTGTTGCGAAAAGATAAAGGAGATTCCTTGTATTAGCTGTCCATATAAACCAGAAGGATCAATGGCCGTAATGGTAAGCAGTGAGAGGAATCGAAAATCAATAAATTCATCAGGGATATGCTTTTCGATTTTAAAATGATTTCTCTAATGTATGCAGGTGAAGCTGCATCTACCACTTATGGTAGACATAAGCGATGATATTGACTTCTGTTTCAAACTGGCGAAAGAGGAATCTGTTATACTCCTTCCAGGTAAGAACTAGTCAACTAACAATTGCGTTAAAACAACGATCCTCTAAAAAAGTAAGACCACAACTTAGACATAGACAAGAGGGAGTTTCTCAGATGGTAACTGGTAAGCATAAGGTTGTGAGTTCGACTCACCAAAGGAGCAAAAAGGTGGGAGCTCCTAGGGAGGGGCGGAAAAAATACAAAAAACTATAAGGAGATCAGATATGTTGCTCGGACTATCCAAAAATGTTGCTACACCATGTTGGATCCTCCAAAAATGCATTGCTTGTGGAGGATCCGACACACACCAGATGGTAACTTTTGAAGAGTCTAAGCAACATATGAGAACAAAAAGAGGAAGTCTTATATATTTCAAGAAACTATTGTTTGAAAATATGAACGAATAAGCATTTATAACGAGGTGATTTCATCTGAACGAAACGTTTGCAGGACTTGCTGTGGGTTTGAAGAACTGGATTAGAATAACCTTTGCCGCGGATCCAGTTTCTCTTGAAGAAGCACTAGGAAGGCTCAAGTCTTTCTGTCAAAGGCATTCGTATCAACAAAATGATCATCATTGATTCTAGTCCGCTTAACGCCTACATAAATTGTTGCAGAAATTTATTGATTTATGAAAATGCAATAAGTAATAAAACTTTACAGGCTGATCGTATGGCAAGTTACATCACACATTGAACTGCCAATATAGTTCTGTTGTACCTACTAATTTCGTGTAAGAGAAACCTTGAATTACAGTGCAGTAAAATGAAATGTGTGGTTACTCTCGATTTTGAGTTTGTTTTTGACTAGTCGTGGGGAAGTGGACCCTTGGTGTGACTGGTAAAGTTGTGGTGACGGATTCAAGCTGTGAAACAACCTCTTGTAGAAATGCAGGGTAAGGTTGTGTAGAATAGACCCTTGTGGTCTAGCTCTTCTTTGGACCCCGCACATAGTAGGAGCTTAGTGCATCGCTCTGCCCTTTTATTTGATCGATTAGTTGTGGGATATTCTCAAACATTGCATAACGGTTTGTCTTCGATACATAATGAAACTAGAAAGATACTTGTTATACTTGTGAAGCTTGAATTCTTCTTCTGAAATACATACCAACACTAAAATGGAAACTTGTGATGTGGTATAGCTAGAAATGTTCATTTAAATAATCTATGTTGTTTGTCACTCCACAAGTGTTGCAACACTCATGTCTAATCCTATAAATAGGGGTATACAAAATTGAATCGAACCGAAAACCAAATCAAACCGCAAATCGAGTCAGACCAAAAAAAACCCGACTAATGATTTGGTTTGACTTGGTTTGGTATTGAAAAAAAAATCCGACTATATTTGGGTTGGTTTGGTTTTAACTAAAAAATAATCAATCCGAGACCAAACCAACCCGACATTATATATATAATTTTTAAAATTTATTTTATACATAAAAGTATTTACTTTGATATAATTTCTAAATATTACTTATACGTTTTCATAAATTTTATCTTTTAACATATTTTTTCAAGTTTTTTGAGACTTAGAATTTTGAATAGTCCATTATGACTTTGCAATATTTATTTTATATAATGATTTCATTATTATTTTTTATTGAATATTTTAGTGTCATCCCTCATCTCATATTTTGTGTTATTTTCTTAAGAAACACCTTAGATAGTTGTATTTTGATTGGACTAAAGAAATATTTGGAGCACACGTTAATTATATGTTTGTATGCATACTTTACCAAAAAAAATCCGAGGTTTATTAGTTTGGTTTGATTTATAAATTTAAAAATTCGACACAATGGTTTGGTTTGGTATTTGAAAAATCCAAACCAACCCGAGGTTGAAAAACCCAAAAAATTGAGTTTTATTAGTTTGGTTTGGTTTATAAATTTAAAATTTTTACACAAATGGTTTGGTTTGATATTTGAAAAATCCGAACCAACCCGGTCATGCACACCCCTACCTACAAATATGCATCACTCTTGGAAGATCTTGACACACATCAGTTGACATTTTCGAATAGTCCGAGCAACATACACATCAGTTGACATTTTCGAATAGTCCGAGCAACATACACATCAGTCGACTTAAATCAACAAGACATGATTTAAAGTTTGGAATTTTATTTTGACATATAATTGGATTTCTTAAGTTGTATTTTTCTCGTAAACATAAAGATTTCATAATTTTTTATATTTGAATATTGACACATATATAATCTCTTCACGTTGATAAACCCTCTGCTCAAATAAGAAATATTGATCTTAACACCTTGTTTGTATGGTTGTTACCCTTGTGTTGTATTGTATTAATGTATTCTTTTGAATCATATTGTATTGTATCGTTAGTTTAAATACTATTTTGTTTTGATTATTACTTAAATTTTATTGTATGATATCGTTTAAATCCATTACTAGGTAACGACGAAAAAAACCATTTTGTTTAATCAGGGCCGGCTCTATGCTTGGGGAAATAAGGCTTTTGCCTTAGGCCCCCAAATTTCAGGCCCCAAATTTTTATCAATAATAAATTATGTGTTAAAATTTTATAGAAAAAATTGATTATTTATGATAAAAAGTATTTTTTTTTAAAAATATATTATTTTACCCACTTTAATATCTTTTGTATTTTGTTAAAAATAAGAATTAATAATGAAAAGTGTTGAATAAAGTGAATTACAAATTCTTTTTTATTTTGTTTTAAATTTTAGTTTCAAGCACTACTACAATCATATTAAAATGGGGTATACCAAGTCATCTACTTCTTGCGTCAAATTCTATGGTTCTAAATCTTATCTCTATTTAATATTTATCAACTTATTACTTGTATAATTATGTTAACAATCTATATATATAATAAAGCTGAATGTAGAGGAGGTGATGTGGCATGCTTCTAAAGTCAAGAATCACATTTATCTTTTTTTTTCTCAAAATTTTGACATTTTTCTCAATTATTTCCATTTATTATATGATGTATCAGAAAATCTTTAAAATGTTTATTAATTACATTTTCTTAATTATTAATTATTATTTTTGCAGTAGTAATTCTTCAAATCAATCTACGTTACTGATTTCTTGCATTTACTCAAATCATAACTATCACTTATTGTGTTTCACTCCATTTAGAAACCTTTGAAATCATTTTCATTTCCGTTTGAAAAATACACCAACCTACAAATTCTATTTTTTGGTTCTTAGTTCTAACTCATATACATATATAATATCGTAGTCATTCCAACAACCCATTCACAATTTTTATCTATTCTTCATTTGTCTCATAATTT
>JAJOOR010037980.1:0-11894 GCA_036250505.1 Solanum acaule | reverse complement strand
CTAACGCTGAGCATCTGGGTTTCTTTAGAATCGAAGAAGTGGGCCGGGTCAGAAGGGGAATTGGGTCGGTTTGGAGGTTAAAGAGTGGGCTGGGAAATGGAAATGGTGGGCTGGAGGTTTGAATTGGAATTGGGAATAGGAGGAATAGATTATCGCCAATTGAATTAAGAAAATGCCCATTTCGAATTTAATTAATAAAATTGGCTAAAACTTAAATGTGATAAATTAATATTAATTAATTAACAAACTTCTTAATCTTGACAAAATAAAATAATTAACTTAATCAAACTAATTAATTTAAGAATATTAACTATAACTTAAACTAAACAAGATATTTATGTAAAAGTAAAATCTTTTTGACGCGATTTTTGAATATTTATAAAATATACTAATTATATAAAAATATATTTATTATTTAAAAATTATAAAATTACCTAAAAATAACTTGAAAAACATTTACAATTTTTATCAAATTAATTATTCCAAATTGTTTGAAATTAAGAAGCTTGTGAATTAACTCCTATCGAGTAGGGTCAAAATTAAGTGTCAACAATAGGACAATGTTGCTCCATCGATATGATGATGATAATGATAGGACGATGATGCTACTCCATCAATAGGATGATGAAGATATGATGATTAACAATGATCCATTGATAGGATAATATTGCTGAAGGTCCATTGGTAGGATGATGATAATGAAGAACCGTCGGTAGGATAATGTTAATCCATTAGTAGGATAATGTTGATGATCTATTGGTAGGATAATGTTGATGATCCATTGGTAGGATAATGTTGATCCATTGGTAGGATAATGTTGATCCATTGGTAGGATAATGTTGATCCATTGGTAGGATAATGTCGATGATCCATTTGTAGGATAATGTTGATGATCCATTGGTAGGATAATGTTAGTCCATTGGTAGGATAATATTGATCTATTGGTAGGATAATGTCGATGATCCATTGGTAGGATAATGATATAATGTCGATGATCTATTAGTAGGATAATGAAGATCCATTGGTAGGATAATGTCGATGATCCATTGGTAGGATAATGATAATGAAGATCCTTTGGTAGGATGATGTTAATGAAAAATGAAGATCCGTTGGTAGGATGAGGATAATCCATTGATAGAATGACGATGATGTCCCTCTGGGTGATGATATTATCTCATTTGATAATATTCTAGGAATGTCCATCCAGGTGGTAAAGACGATGTCCCTCATGGTAGTTCACATTACCGTGTTTTGTATCAACGAGATCCGTGAATAGTCTTCAAACGTTCTTGATGTTGAAAAGTGTAATCTCGTGTCAATCGAAGATGCTTGTATATGTTGAGAGTGATGCTTTCCCTTGTTCCCATTTTGAACAATTTGTTTTCGTTGTGACTTATGCTTTGCTGGGAATTTAAACAAGGTGTTGTTGCTCGTATTCTAAACTCTTTCTTTTTCTTCTGAAAAACCTAAATGACTTTCCTGCATCTACAGAAAAGTTGTCAATTTTGGGGAGCTCCTCGCCCTTTTGACTTCTCCATATTCGTTTAACGGAGAAATATGACGAACTTGAGGAAATCTTATAGACCTGCATCCATAGAAAAATTGTTAGTTTTTAAAACAAACAAATATGTGTTGACTTCTTCAATCGCTTGCTCCTTTTCTTGCTATATTCAGTTGATCGCTCTAATCTCTTGCTTCTCGATAGACAGGACAAAATTTTTTATGCAAAAATATTTGAAATATAGATAAAATCTTTAAGAAAAAGGTTTTCAAAAGTTGTAATGAAAAAAGGTCACTGTCAAGTGTCATGTCACGTCAAGCTTAAATGAACATAATTGGTTCGAAACTTTAGTGTGTCCGATAGCTTTTTCTGGAGAATTCAAAAATCCTTAAAGCTTGAGAAATTTCTGACATGGTTCTCCCAAAATCTACTATAATCGGGAAGTTTTGTAGTTGACTCTGAAATTCAAAGGTGTCGAACATTACTGCAGTTGACTATGAACTTTAATGATGCTAGAGATCATTTGAAGCCAACTTTAAACTTCTAATATGCTCGAAATATTCAAAATTTACTACAAACTTCTAGTGATGCTTGAAGGAATTTTTGGGGCCATCCTAAAAAATTTATGTCCCAGTTAGATGTCTTGGGGTATCTCGAATTGTTGATATATGACTTGTAGAATTTTTTAGACCCTCTCAAAATTTTTTTCCCAGTTGCAACTCGCAATGTATCTTCAATCTTGACTTGTTGGAGAAAATATCTTATTCTTTAGAATTTTTGAGTCCCTCTAAAAAATTATGTCCAATTTCTATTGCAAAGAAAAATAGAAATCTTATGGGAGATATGACCGAGCCGTTGTGGCGCCTACATATCCTGTTGAGGCAGGAATCAAGTCAAACGTAGTTCCCCCTCTCGAGGATTAACAACAATAAGAAATTAAGTGAGGAAACAACCGAGGCCGACATAGGCCGCCTACGTATCTTATTCTTGAGAATTCAGGTCGAACGTAGTTCAAGTACAAAAGAAAACATTAAAAGGGGGATAAAGAGATGACCGAGGCCGATATAGGCCGCCTACGTATCTCATTCTTGAGAATTCAGGTCAGACGTAGTTCATTGCAAAGGGATAAATTCTAAGCATATATGATTACAAGCAAATAAAGGCGGTTACAAGGAAAAGGTAGAAATCTAGTCTTCAAACATGGTGTCTTTTAACAACATTTAAGTAGATTAATGACTTGTGAGATCCAATGTTCACGCTCAACCTTGTAATGTCATCAAACAAATGTATCGATGTGTTCTTTAAGCAAACTGATGAGTTCTCTCTCCCGTGCTTCTGTCAGATAGGCACCAATTTTGATTTCTTTGATGCATTCATCATTTTTCTGATTCACTATTCTAATCTCTTCTGAATTCGGCTCATCGTGACTCTCGAACTGTCTGAATTCCTCAACCAGGTGTTTAGGTACCATGATCATTTCATTGTGATCCTCAAATTCGTCTGCATCTACCCCATTTTGTTCATTCAGCTTGTGACATGACATGATATTGACAGATTTGAAAATATTTTCACTGAAATCATAGACAGATACTGTTAGATAGCAAATATAAAGTAAGTAAAGCAGATTTTCACAATAAGGGGGGTTTTTGTTGAAATAAGAAAATAAGAACTTCGTCCATGACGATAAATCATTTTGCCTCTATTTTTTTCAAAATTATTAAGAGGGGGATTAAAATATAGTGAGGCAAAAATGAAGGAAAAGATGGGTCTCGAGCCTCATCCGAAACACCACAAATTTTAGAAATAGCATATAAATTGTCTATGTCTACCAAGACGAGCGAGGAATCAAGAGCAGAGTGGATGTCCAGTTAGGAATTTTCTCCTTTGGCTCGGTGTCTACTATGACAGGTGTCTCAATCATCTCTTCAAGCACAATATCACTTTCTTTGAACAAATTTTTGATTCCTTCCCCTTGACCATTTTGCATTGGAAAAGGCAGATATGAGTGAGGCAATGATTTTGAAAAAGCTTGATCGATCTTCTACTTGTTCTGACCCTCATTTGGCACTAAAACAAAAACTTGATAAGGTGCCATGATCACAAATTTGAATTTCTCTCTTTTGGTTGGAGAGGCTACAACTTTCTCAATCTTCTCAAGGTTGGCTGAGATTATAACTTTCTCCCCATTCATATCTTCTTTGACTTCGACCATATTAATAGTCACCCCTCCATGATTCGGCATGGGGTTACTATTAACATTTGGAGTGGCGGTCTGAAGAGTGACGACCTTTTGTATGCGTATGTTTGCTGCTGTGTATTGTATTGTTTCTGGAATTTTGGTATTGGGCTGGGAATTGAGTGTGTATATGGATTTGGTATGGGTTGGTATTGTTGGTGGGCTACTGATTGTAGGTAAAGGCCCAAAGTAGTTTTGCAAAGGGTTGGAATAGATTGATTATGTTTGGCTAAGATTGTAATTGAATAATAGTCCAAATAAATTTCAATTATAACCATTTTTTTTTAAAATTATAACTTGGGCTTTTATTGAGTGAGAATCAACAATACAAATGGCAGTGGCCCATTCTGCCTGTCCAAAGGTCCCAACAAAAATAAAATAAAGCAAAGCAAAAACACTACACTTTGACCAGTACAATTACCCTGAACTTTATGGTTTCCTAATCTAGAGCTTAAAACAGCTCCTCTGCCGCTTCCCTCATACCATGATGTCTTTGTGCATCTCTTAGATCCTTCTAGCCAAGCTATGGTTATCTGAAGTGACATTTTCCTCCTTTATAACCAAATTGAATCTAATCGGTGTATTTGGTCAAAATTTAAATAAGACGAATTAATATAAATTTATTAATGAGCTTCTTAATATTAGTGAGATAAAATAATTAAGTAAATTATAAAATAAATAATTTAAAATATAAACTACTATATAACTAAACTAATTATAAATATTTAATTAAAACAAAATCTTTTTGAGACGATTTTCGAAAATTTATAAACTATACTAATTATATACAAAATTATATAAAACATACATATTACTTAAAAATTATAAAAATGATAAAATTAATTAAAAGAAACTTGAAAACTATTTTTAACTTTTTATAAAACTAATTATTCCAAATCGTTCGAAATTGAAGAAGCTCGATGATTAATTTATATTGTGGAGGTCCAAAATTGGGTGTCAACATGTGAGAGTGATGGTGGGGTGTGGCATGTGATGTGTTAAAAGAAATCCCTTTGAAGGTGTAATTGATAATTATACATGTATTCTCTCTCATAATTTTCTCTTTCTCTCACTTATTAACATTATATAAATTAATAAAATATAATTAATTAATTTATAAATTAAAACTGATCTGTTAATACTTGTAATTAAAAATTTATAAGTAGTAACAAAAGAGTACATATAAAGGCTGTAATATTAACCCTTAAATAGATATGTGGAGTGATTTTTCTAATTTTTAATGGTCGCGAAATCTTTTTAATCACGAACCAAAAATATGGTCCCCAAAATCATTTTAAGGACTAGTTTAATAATGACTGCGAAACAATTTAAGGACAAATTTCACATTCCGTTCTTAATGACCTTTCGTGACGGAGGCTACATAAATGGGAATTGGGATGATTTATTTTTTGGTCGCTATTGACTTTTAGGGATTTGAAAATCATTTTAGGAAAATTATGCGGAATGACAAACATTTATAGTGTATTATTAAATTAAGTTATAGTTTCACTTGTTTATGATTTGCGGTCATAGTTTATTTAAATTTCCTATTGGTTTGGGACCCACCAATGAATTTGTATTAAAATAGTAAACACACGGAAGGGAGTTTATATACCTTTTTATAAAAATCACAATTTATCTCTCCTCTCTCTACTCGCTTGTTTTTCTCCTAAAATCTCTCATCCACTTCAATTTTGAATTTTGAATTCTCATATTCTATTTATACAAATAATTATATATGTACGTATTGGTGTGTATATATATAATTTTTTTCTATTTTTTGTTTGTATATTCTGATCTCCCACATATTAACATCCAAAATAACGTATACGATTCATTTGTATATTTTCAATAATTGTATAAAATTAGTTATATAATATACAGATTCCTATATATAAATACAAATACAAACACACACGTGTGAGAGAGAGAAAGAGATTTGTATAAATACAAAAAAATGTATATATTAAATACAAAAATAATTAATTGTATTTAATATGTTATTTCTAAGCAACATATTTTATTTAATTAGTATGGTGTTCTTGTAACAAATCCGCAAGACCACGGAGGAGCACTACGCTGCAGCAGCAGGGGTAAACAACCCCCTAAATACTTGGATCAATATGTGGTCTCAAATGCCAAGCAAGGACCACCTGTGCTAGTACCTTTTCCAGCAAGTAGTGGTGCAAAGAGCTCTCCAGCCTAATACCTATATATATAAGTAGAAGAGATACAACCAAAGAGAAGCAATGAATGAGTTATCTTTTAATTTCTTAGGTTTGTAGTAGTCTGGAACCTCCCTTCGTTCTTTTTTTTTTTTTTCATTTTTTCAGAGCTTTTCTACAATTTTCAGTAATTGTAAGTTTCTATATATCTTCAATACAAGTTAATCTGTTACATTTGGTGCTTTCATTGACCCTCCTCTACCAATAGGTGATGGTGCTCACAACACTCGTTTGCGAACAATGGACGATGCCGTCAAACAACTCCAAAAAGAAGTTGCTACTCACGGTAAGACTTTGGATTCCATTAACACCACCCTTCATGATCTTGTTTCTCATATTTCTACCCTTCATATCCCTCCATCTGCTGAAAAAAGCCCTAACCCGTCTTCCCCTGGTCCTTCTTCCATGCTCCCACCTCAAAATTTCTTTTACCAACACTTTTCTTCCCCACCACCAAACCCTAATTTCAACCAGTTTCCTCCTTCGCAACCTACCCAGCAATTTATGCCTTTTCGTTGAGACAAACCTGTACCCATCTACTTACCAAAATTTGATGGCCAACATGCTGAAAGTTGGGTATTTCAGGCCAATCAATACTTTGATATCTATGGCATTCCAGATGAAAACCGCTTGAACTTAGCCTCTTTCTACCTGGAGGGTACTGCTAGAGATTGGTACCAATGGATACATCAAAATCATCAACTTATCGGTTGGGATCATTTCACCAAGGCATTGGTGGTTCGTTTTGGTTCCAAATCTATGGAGGCACCTGAGGGAATTATGGCTAAACTCCAGATGACTTCCTCCGTTCGGGACAGTCTTTCTCAGTTCGAACAAATCGCCAATCGCTCCTCTGATGTTAATCCGTTGATGATGAAGCACTGTTTTATTTCTAGGCTACATACAAATATCAAAAGTGATGTTTTATACTTTCGGTCCAATACTCTGAATGATGCCATTAGCCTTGCCTTTTTACAAGAGCAAAAACATTTGGCCCAAGTGAAACCACCAACCCGGCCCAATCAGTTCTCTAAGGCGTTGTCCGTTTCTTTCCCTTCTCAGTCCACTTTCAGCCCTAAAATCAATTCGCCTCTTTCATCAGCTTCTTCTTCGTTGCCTGCGGCCTCACTTCCTAGTGTTGGTCGTGTTCCTTTTCGAAAACTCACCCCCAACAAAAATTCAACGCAAACGTGAGCTTAACCTTTGTTTCAATAGCGATGAAAAATATCAAAAGGGTCATTGTTATTCTTCTCCACCACAACTTTTTCTCCTCCTCTCTGAAGATGAACCACTAGATGAATCCACACATGCATCTCCAACATCTCCATCACCTCCACAAGATCTTAATATCTCGTCCCCACTGACTGAACTTTCTATCCTTACTATCAGCTACTAGGCTTTGTCTGGTAGACCTCCCACCATCACTTCTCTTCCTTTCATTTGTCACGTAAAAGGCTAGACTACTCAAGTTCTCCTTGATGATGGGAGCACTCACAATTTTATCACTTCCCGTGTTGTGAAATCTCTTAAATTGCCCATTGAATCGTTTGTTAAATTTTCTTTTTTGGTGGGTAACAGTCATAGTATTCCATGTTTAGGTGTCATCCACGATCTTTCTATCACTATACAAGGTCACACCTTCTGGACAGACTTCTTTGTCATTGATTTACATGGTTCTGACTTGGTTTTAGAAGTGATCTGGTTGGCGACTTTGGGTCCAATCATGACAGATTATGCCCAACGCCTCTTCCAATTTAACTTCTGCGGGAAACTTGTATTGTGGTCTGGAGATCCTCCTCCCACACTGAGACAGGTCCAACCCTCTGCTTTACGACGTTTTAGTCAAACTGATTCCATCTCTTGCTTGTTTCGTTTGGAGCTGTTGTCTCCAGCAAAAACCTCGGAGTCTGACTACCCTTATGTTCTTACCCAATTGCTTGAATCTTATACAAATATGTTTGTGTCTCCAACAGACTTACCACCTTCACGCCTTCAAGGTCAGCGTATTCCACTAATCCCTGGCTCTACCCCTGTGAATGTCCGTCCATATCGCTATCCGCATTTTCAAAAGAGTGAAATTGAGCGGCTGGTTTCTGATATGCTCAAATTTGGTGTCATTCGACCTAGTTTCAGCCCTTATTCATCCTCCATTTTGCTGGTGCATAAGAAATATGGCACATGGCGCTTTTACGTCGACTACAGGGCCTTAAATTCTATCAAAGTGTAGATTTCCCATTCCCACAGTGGAGGAACTATTTGATGAGCTCCACGGTGCTTGTTTCTTTTCTAATCTCGATTTGTTGGCTGGGTACCATCAAATTCGAGTCCATCCTGATGACATTGAGAAAACTGCATTTCGCACCCATGATGACCACTTTGAGTTCCTTGTTATGCCCTTTGGGTTGTCTAACGCCCCATCCACATTTCAAGCCACTATGAATTCCATATTCAAGCCTTTCCTTCGCCAATTTGTTGTTGTCTTCTTCGATGACATACTCATCTATAGTAAGAATTGGCAGGACCATATTACTCATTTGCGTTCTGTTTTTGAGCTTCTGCGCCAGAATTCTTTAGTAGTCAAGCATTCCAAATGTCACTTTGGACAACCTTCCATTGCATATCTGGGGCATATTATCTCCTCCATCGATTTAGAGGTTGATCCAGAAAAGATTCGTGCTATTAAATCATGGCCTATCCTATCTTCTATCAAAGAGGTTCGTGGATTTTTGGGCCTAATAGGGTATTATAGCCGATTTGTCAAAGGATATGCCCAACTAGCCTCACCATTAACGGACCTTTTGAAAAAGGACTCCTTTGTATGGTCAGATGTTGCTTCTGCGGCCTTCATCACTCTAAAACGGGCTTTAAGTTCTGTTCTAGTTCTTGCGTTGCCAAATTTTGCTAAAATATTTTCTATTGAAACGAACCCCTCAGGTACTGGTATTGGTGCTGTTTTATGTCAAGAAGGACACCCAATTAGAGGCGTATCTAGAGGGGGTGTCGTGGGTTCACGTGAACCCATGCTCCCATCCCTAGATCATATATAGTGGTGTTATATTTTTAAAAAAATATTTAAATATAGATGTGTGAACCCATGTTCAAAGTATCATATAATAATACGATGATGATTAGGTGCACCTCTCTAATTGAGGATAGAAATTTAAATCTTATATCTATCTTGTCTTTTTGAGTAACACCACTCCAAGTGGTTATCGGTGACACTTTTGACGTTTCAACTAATTTTTATTTTGTATTTTTGCCTTTAATCTTTCAAAATTTTCAAATGTCTTACCTTGAAAATTCCTAAAAAATTAAGCACCGTAAAATTTTTATATAATTAAATCAATTGTGTATATTAAAATTTAAAACTAATAGTATTATATATTTTGAATCTATAGTTTTTAAAATTTAATGGTTCATATTTAGAACCTAAAAGTCAAATGATCAAATTTATTTTTAAGATACATTTCTTCGTAATCGTGCACCCATCTAGCCGAAATCCTGGATACGCCTCTGCACCCAATTGCCTTCTTCAGCCAAAAGTTATCCCCACGAATGCAAGCAGCCTCCACCTACATAAGAGAAATGTTTGCTATTATCGAGGCTGTTCAAAAGTGGCGAAAATATTTGTTGTGTCGGAAATTCCTCATTATTACGGATCAACAACCACTGAAAGCTCTCACTAATCAGGTTATTCAAACACTTGAACAGCAACGCTGGCTCAACAAGTTGATTGGTTTTGATTTTGAAATCTTATATCGTCCTGGCAAGTTGAACTCGGTTGCTGATGCTTTATCACGGGTTCCCACTATGATGGCTTTAACTTTGGCGGTCACTGAGATAGGCTTGATCAATAAATTTAGACAACTGAACAGGATAAATGCAAAGTGGCTTGACCTCCAACATCAGTTGTGCACTGACCCCGCCTCATTACCCCAATTTTCTTTTCAAAAAGGTCTACTGCTATTTCGAAACCGCTTGGTCATTCCCCTTGATCATGATCTCAAAAAGCCACTCTTAAAGGAATTTCATTCTTCAAAAATTGGTGGAGATGCAGGTATTTCCAGAACTTTTCACCGCCTTTCCTCTAATTTTTACTGGCCGGGGATGCGCTAGGATGTCAAATAGTTTGTTCTAACCTATCAGATATGTCAACAAATGAAGCATACTTGTTCTAGGCCGTCTGGTCTTCTCCTTCCCCTCCCCATCCTGTTTGCTATTTTTGAGGATATCTCTATGGACTTTATAATTGGTCTTCCCCTTTCTCATGGCCGCACTGTTATACTGGTGATTGTTGATCGACTTTCAAAGTATGGACATTTTATCGCTTTACCACCAAAGTTCACAAGTCATAAGATTGCAGAGGTGTTTGTCCAGGAATACATCCGACTCCAAGGTTTTCCGTCTACAATTGTATCTGACCGTGATCCCATTTTTTAATCTGAATTTTGGATTGAAATTAATTGATTACAGGGGACTCAATTAGCTAAAAGCTTGGCCTATCACCCTCAATCAGATGGTCAAATGGAGGCTCTTAACAAGTGTTTAGAGATGTATCTTTGCTGCTTTGCAGCCGATACACCTACCAGATGGTTCCCTCTTCTTCCTTGGGTAGAATTTTGGCATAACACCTCTTACCAACACAACTCTAAGCTCACTCCTTTTGAGTTGGTGTATGGTCGCCCACTGCCGACAATTGCTCGATATGTTTTAGATGGAAACACCACACCTGTTGTTGCAGATTCACTTAGGCAACGTGATGATACCTTGGCACTGTTGAAGTCTAATTTGCAGTTTGCTCAGGCTCGTATGAAACGATATGCTGACAAAGGGCGTAAGGATGTGGCGTTTCAGATTGGAGATTGGGTCTTTGTTCGCTTACGTCCCTATAGACAACTTTCTCTTCGCCTCGAGCGTCATACCAAACTTAGTCGAAGATTCTTTGGGCCATTTCAGGTGCTTCAACGAGTTGGTGAAGTCGTGTATAAGTTGAACCTTCTAACTTCATCAAAAATTCACCCTGTCTTTCATGTTTCAGCTCTTCGAAAATGTTTGGGTACACCTGATCAACAAGTCACTCCTATTGATCTCCTTGATCATTCTTCTTCACTCATGCTCTCCCCGGAATAAATTCTAGACAGCCACACCATCACTAAAGGGGCACGATCAAGTGGCAGGGGCTACCTCTTGAAGATGCTACTCATTCTCTCCGCCAACAATTTCCCGACTTGAACCTTGAGGACAAGGTTCGTCTACATGGGGGTGGCAATGTAACAAATCCACAAGACCACAGAGGAGCACTACGCTGTAGCAACAGGGGTAAATAGCCCCCTAAATACTTGGATCAATATGTGGTCCCAAATGCCAAGCAAGGACCATCTGTGCTAGTACCTTTTCCAGCAAGTAGTGGTGCAAAGAGCTCTCTAGCCTAATACCTATCTATAGGGGTGTACATGACCAAGTTGGTACGGGTTTTTCAAATATCAAATCAAACCATTTGTGTAAAAATTTTAAATTTATAAACCAAACCAAACTAATAAAATTCGGATTTTTTCGGGTTTTTCAACCTCGGGTTGGTTTGGGTTTTTTAAATACCAAATCAAACCATTGTGTCGAATTTTTAAATTTATAAAACAAACCAAACTAATATACCTCGGATTTTTTCAGATTGTTGAATTTTTTCGATAAAGTTTGCATACAAACATATAATTAACTTGTGCTCCAAATATTTCTTTAGTCCAACCAAAATACAATTATCTAAGGTGTTTCTTAAGAAAATAACACAAAATATGAGATGAGTACTAATGACACTAAAATATTCAATGAAAAAATAATAATGAAATCATCATATAAAATAAATATTGCAAAGTCATAATGAAAATGATCATAATTTAAAAGTACTAAATCATGCTAAAATAAGTTTAATAAGTAT
>JAJOOR010037979.1:0-11825 GCA_036250505.1 Solanum acaule | reverse complement strand
CCCCCCCCCCCCCCCCCCCCCCCCCCCCCCCCCCCCCCCCCCCCCCCCCCCCCCCCCCCCCCCCCCCCCCCCCGGGATGATGGTGAGGTAAAAAAATTAAAAAGTTGAAGTTCAAATTTTTTTTTTTTTAATAAGCTTTAAATTTGTTTTTTCAACAAAATAAATTATAATTTGAAGTTGGAGGAAAGTTTTGGAAAACGTTTACCTTAATTTTTTAAGGAAAGTCATTTTTCCTGAGTTTGAGGAAAATGAGTTGATTTGAAAAATATATTACCCAACCAAACATGAAAAAATTAGAAAACTCCCTACCAAACACACCCTTGGACAAGGAATTCATGTTTTCAGTAAAGAGGAAAAAGTTTCTCAATAATTCCATTTAATAAAAGGAAAAAAAAGAACGCCCACCGTGGGGCTCGAACCCACGACCACAAGGTTAAGAGCCTTGCGCTCTACCAACTGAGCTAGACGGGCTTTGTTGTGGGACCTATTGCAAGAATTGATTATGACAGTAAAACATAAAAATGAATATCATACTAGCTTCAACATATGAATGCTCCTTGTTTAAGAACTATGTGCTTGTTTCTTAGACATAGTAAAAATGGTTTGGATTCCTTCATCCTTAATTAAAGGTATTAGGTTCAAATTTTGAGGATAAAAAAAATTGCTGAGAGTGCCGCCCTTAGAAATGAGTCCTCAAATGCATGAATTTGAATTTAATCGAACTTTAATACGGATATCATATATTATTAAGTGAAAAAAAACAAAAAGAAAAAAGGATTGAAGAAATGATTTCCTTCTAGTTCTAAATTTATGTATTGAGGGTTTTCGCCAAACTAATTAGAGTCAAATTAATGTAGAGGAAAAATGGAGTAGAAACAGCAAGTTTATCTAAAATTAAATGTTGGGTTGGTTGGCTGAAATAAAGTGTGAAAAAGTTTTTGAAAAGGTCAAAGAGTTTAGATTTAACTGACACAGTTGTGGTTGGTCACTTGAATTCCATTCATCTCATGAACCAGTAGTTTTTCTTTTGTTTTTGTCGGTTTGGTGTCCAGTATTCACATTAAAGTCACTTTCTAACAAAGAAAACTATGTATCTAGAGGAACTTGAACCCGAAGACTTCTGATTAAGGATGAAGGAATATTTATCACTTCATCACAATCCTTATTGGTGAATCAATAGTTTACTTATCTCCTCTCTCTTTTTCTCTTACCACATGTTGTTCGGTACTCATTTTGAGATTCAATTAAGCCAACCTAGCAGGAACTTTCACTTTGAAGCAAAACATTCTTCACTAAAGATAATTTTATCTTCATAGCTCGAATCCTAAATATCTTATTAAAGTTGAGATAATTTATACTTATCCTCACAATATCTAGTTAAGCATTTAAAAATATGATAAAATCATTCACAAGTGATCCATCAAATAAAGTAAGAGCAAAATAATGATAACTTGCCATTTCTTTTTCTAAATTTCCCCTCCTACTCCCACTTTCTCTAGTAGCCAAATCCACAGACATAAAAGGTACATAAAATTAAAATAATCCTGCAAATCTGCAAATTTTTTTGACCTTTTACTAATTTTAACTATTTAATTGCCCCTCTTTCTTGACAAATAATGTTCACGTACAATTTTTAAAATAGTGGGTTGGTAGTCAGCATTGAAAATTGAATGCCTTATTTTCAATAATATACGTACAATAGGTAGATTGTCTCTCCACTAATTCATCTCTTGCTTTATTATTTTTCTAACTTATAAAACTTTTGTGTATATAAAATATTTAAAATAAAATTTACATATTTAAAAATTAAACGAAATGGAGTACATGTCAAATGGAACAAACACCTTCGCAAAAATTGGCACAGATCGAAGGAGTTATCAATTAATGTTTTATTATAAGAAAGATACTTCATATTGATTTGACTGTGTTTAAATATATGTTATACCAACGGTACATCAAAAATCCATTAGGATGACCATTGATAATGCGAGTTCGGTCGAATCTAACGTGTAAATATTACATTAGAACTCAATTATTATCACTATAAAATTCAAAACTCATAAAAAAAAATTGAAATTCAAACTTGATCTTTGCACCGACACCCGCTTTTATCTTATTTTCTCGGGAGTGGAATATCGTGGACCTACACTACATACTGCTTGACCCAAAACAGTAAATTAAAGAATTCAAGGACCACCACCATCATATTTTTCTCTATAAAATGGGAGTTATACTTGCATAACTAATATATCCACACTACTCATAATTATAATTATATATATAGAGTTGTATTAATTAAATTAATTTGGTCAGGGAAGAAGCAGTGCAATGGAAATGAACATGAAAATGGTGTTTGTGTTATGTATTGTGGTGCTCATTCAAACTGAGATGGCTCATGCTGTTGAGTACAAAGTTGGTGATTCTGGTGGCTGGACTTTTAACACTGTTGGTTGGCCTAAGGGCAAACGCTTTAGGGCTGGTGATATTCTTAGTAAGTATGATTTTTCGATATCGTCTTATTTCATGAGTTAACTTTTCTATGAATTCCTTACTCGTGTACTGAAAATATTACTAGATAAGCACAAATACTATATTTGAGTTCCATAAATATATCAATTGGATCATATAAAATAGTATAATAACAAATTCAAATTTATTTAAGTCGATTATGTTCCTAATTATTTTGTTCATGCTTCAAATATTCGAGCTAAGCATTAAAATGTTAAGTGTTCCACACAAAATTTAAAATAAGTGCTTTGTTTTCTTTTTTAAGGTCCCATAATGTTGACTGGTTTTTAATTTTGTTATCCTAAAGCTTTTCAAAGAACTACCAATTTTGTTGTTTCATGGGACCGTGTTTTACTATTTTTAGTGTAATTTTGACCCTCTTAACTCTTGAGGCTAACTCAAAGCTAGCGTTTGACCATAGATTTTCAAATATTATTTAGGTGAAATTTCACCATGTGTTTGGTCATAATATTTGGGAAACATATTTCACTTTTTTAGAAAAATATGATTTATACCCATAAGTTTTTAAAACTATCAAAACTAACCATATGTTTGTATTACAAGTCAATTGAATTTTTGTTGCAACAAATAACAAGTAGTGTCCATGACACTGGAGCAATGTGGTAGTTTGGAGTGAGTGCAACAAGCATCATTTCATACATCGTGAAGTAGACAAAGCACATGTCTTTGTTACCCTGAGCCGATTGTTCATCATTTTCATCAACAATCATATCATCACTTTCATATTCACTGAATATTTCATCACTACTTTGGTTTTCACGTAAAAAATTATGTATACAACGCAAACAACTACTATAGAAGGTGTTTTTGTAAAAGATAAAAAATTGGTGTAAAATTTCAATTTTTAAAAGATCCCAAATAATGAGATTTGGCTCAAATACTAGAAAAAACTAGTATTTGGGAATTTGGGATATTTGCCAAATAATGGTAAATTCTATGAACAAACATTATTTGCCAAATTTTTCCTCAAAAAGAAGTATTTCATTTGTCCATTTTTACTTGTTCATTATATTAAAAATAGTTATTTAATAATATTTGTCTAATTTAAAAAATCAAGAAATTTGTACTCATTTAATCCTTGATATTAAATTTTATTTAACATTTATCAAAGTATTAAATTAAATATATTCAAAGAATAATATAATAATATTGGCTATTGCTCTTGTTATTTATTGTTTCCAACTATCGTTAGACAGGAGGAATTATAATTTTTTTCTTTTGTACCATCAAATTAAAATGAGTTACCGACAATATATAAATTTTAAAGATACTCCATATGTCTCTAATTACTTGTTCATTTTTGAATTAACACACCTATTAAGAAAAATAAGTATTGATATAGTGAGTTTACCATTTTAACCCAATTAATTATGAAGTGGATGAATTAAAAATTTAAGATTTTTAAAAAGTTTTACCTTTTTCAGATTAATTAATTGAGGATATAGCAGGTAAAAAAAATTGTTCTTTCTTGATTTGTCAAAATGGACAAATAATTAAGAACAACTAAAAAAAAAAGACAAGTAATTAGACAGATGGTTCTACAACCACTTTTAAACCTAAAAATTTCACTTTCCCACTTGTGTTATAATGACTATGATTCTTAATGTTATATTGCGGTTAATGATAATTACACCTACCAATATGTGGTCCATTGAGAGACATGTTTTATGATTACATGTAACGCATTTATGTTCCAACCAATTCTGATTTTGTACAATATTTCTTTGTCACCCACAATTATTTCACTCGCATGACGCTGCAAAAATAGTACTATAATATATTATCTCCTTTTTAAAATATTATAAAAAATTCTGAATACGGTACTGCAGCATTCAACTACCCTAATGGTGCACATAATGTGGTGGCGGTGAATAAAGATGGTTATAACAAGTGCAGCACACCAAGAGGTGCAAAAGTGTACAGCAAAGGGGGTGACAAAGTGAAGCTAGTAAAGGGACAGAACTATTTCATCTGCAATTATGCTGGTCATTGTGAATCTGGAATGAAGATTTCTGTCTTTGCTATGTGAAACTACCAAATCAATTATCCTACTCTTCCTATAAAGTCTTTAAACTTTCTATCATGTGTCACCTATGTTGGTGTACTAGTACTACTACTATATAATATGACAAATAATGGATTAATATGAACTTTTTGCTACTTCTATATTGGATATTTTTGTCTTTGTATACATAGACAAAGTTATTTGATATTTGTACTGATGAAAGGTAGTAGATACTTCAACATTTACCTCAATAGTGGCACTACTATTAAGAAAATATTTCAAAAACCCTACCGAAACTTTAAGTTAAATGATGATAATTATAATATTTTGGCCAAATGCCTCAAATTGTTCAACATTAATTCTGCACTATATACCTATATCTATCAAAAGAAAAGCTACTTAATTAGACAAACATTTTTATCATATTACTAGTTCTTCGATTCTTTCTTCCTATGGTTTGAAATAATTACATATTGTCTCACTAATTAATTATTTCACCAGATTTCAAGTTAGATATACTTAAAATATGTATCACAAATACATGTGAATTCACTTGAATATAGTGTATTTATACCTAATTTTGACTTGTATCTGATCGTATCTGGATGCGCTAAATACAAGTATCTAAAGTCCAATCTAATGAGGTTAAATCATTTTCCAGCTGAATCGTGCAAGGCTGATCTGTAATTTGTGATCTTCAAGCCCATTGAGGAATACAGAACTGGGCCTAAAGAATAACTAGGAAATGGCCCATTGAACCTAGAAGAAGGGAAGTCAAGAATATTGTCATAATAGGGCTAGGAGCAATTAACTGGAAATATTTTTTGTATAATTTACATAAATCATGTAGTGTTAAGATGTAATTACATTATTTTCCTACTCTTTTTCAAATTACAAAAGTCCCCAGAAAATTATGGACTTCCGAATACATCACTTAACTTTCGGATACATCAATCGACATCCGGATACATAGGTGACGAATGTATCTGAGAGGGTAGGGATAAGATTCGGATACATAGGGGAAGGATGTATTCGAGAGGGGAGGGATATATCTGAGAGGGATAAGGATGTATCAACGGGAAGTGATGTATCCGATAGGGGTTTTTTGAATTTTTTTTAAATGGTAGGAAATTTTAAAGATTATGATAAAATAAGATATGTATTTAGATAATTTTTCAATTTTTTTGAAATTGACATAAAATAGTTGTCACCTAAAAAAGAATAGTCATTAAATATAAAAACAACAACATACCCAGTGAAATCCCACAAAGTGGGGTCTGGGGAGGGTAAAGTGTACGCAGACCTTACCACTACCTCGTGGAGGTAGAGAGGCTGTTTCCGGTGGACCCTCGAGTCATTAAATATAGCGATTAGCTAATACTTATAAGTATCATTTGTTGAGATTTAACTTCACGTAAACAATTTAGGGTCTGTTTGGAAAGTCACCTTGGTAATCAGATTTAGTGTAATTTGGTGTAATTACACTGTCTATCCTGTTTGGTTGGACAGATAATTACTTGGTCAGCAGGTAATTGATGTAATTGGCAAAGGTAATTACACTCTCCAATTCACAAGAAGAGACTATGAATTGCTAGCAATTATATGGTGTAATTATCAGTTGATTACTTTTTAATTTCTTCTTTTTATTTCTATTATTTTAAGTTTTTATTATTATTATTATTATTCTAAAAATTTGTAAAAGTTTATTTTTTATTTTATATTATTATATTTCATTTTCTTCTCATTCTCAACCTTACTTCACGTGATTCTATGCAATTATTTCTTATTATCTATTTCTTTATGCCATGCTTATTTTCTCATTAGCATAATTTTACTAGTATTCTAATTTTTAAATTTAAAATAGAATTTATTGTTAAGTAAAGTCATAGACTTGTGTTTTCTCTTTTTTTTAAAAAAATAAAAAATAAATCATATTTATGTATGCTATGTTGAAATTTGCGATAAGAGTATTATGTTAAATTTTTTGTTTTGAATTTATAACTTATGTTACATTTTCAGTTTCATTTGTTTTAGTTATATTGAATTCACATTGCAAGTCATTTTTTAATTAGACTTGATAGATTATCTTTTTGTCAAACATTTTAATAATTTATGATATTTTATTAATATATTAATCTTTTTATCAAAGATGCATTTCACGATGTTCGTAGAAACTTCATACTTTTAGTTTTTATGATCAATTCAATTGAAATATATTAATTTGAAAAATATAACTCGATTATTTTTTCATAATATTAGTTAAGAACATATGTTTATTAATTAATATATTTTCAAAAAATAATATATATCTTAAATATTTAATTTAATATCATTTATAAAGTTTCTTATTTGTCTAGTATAAATTTTAAATAATTAATTTTAAATTTTAAAATTTAATACAATGTTATGATTGCAATTGTGCATTCAAACAGAACATATCTAATTACACTGTGGCATCCAAACATAACATGTGTAATTACAGTGTAATTATTACACTAAGACAAACAAATAGATCAGTGTAATTAATAGACTGTGTAATTAGTAGGCTGATAATTACTACCCTAGTAATTAGACAAACTTCAATTACCAGGTGGCTTTTTAAACAGACCCTTAGTGAAGTCCAATCTATAAATCGTCCATACCTGGAAATTAGTTATGATGGGATAAATTATGATGGGATAAGTTGGTGTTGAGAGTATTTTTTTATTGAGTGTTTGGTTTGTTGTATTCAAAATAATAGGCTTTGCATAAATTTTAAGAACAATTTATTTGTCTACAAAAGTACCCTTCATGAATGTGAAAAGTAATGTATAAAAAAGGTTTTAAAGGATATTTTTGTCATTTGCTTATCTTATCCCGGGATTACTATACCACCCAAGAGGAGAGATAACTTATCCCGGTACTAATTATTAATCCCGGGATAAATTATTCCGAACATGCCAACCAAACAACAAATTAAGTGGCACTACAATTTAATCCCGTGACTATTTTGTGCAATCCATCACACCAAATGACCCCTAAAAAGATAACTCCTACACAATAAAAGTCAAACTTTTCAATTTTCACCGTACCATATACTTTTTCCTGTAACATTTTTTCCTTTTTAGTCCTTCGAAAAAATAATGATATTATTCATATTTGGTAAATAATTTAATTTTAAACTTTTCATTTACTCTTAATAGGATGATTTATAAGCCCATACAATCATTAAATTCTATTTGACCATAAATTTCAAAGATCTTTTTTTATTCTTAATAAAATTTGTTTTCAGTCAAACAATTTTAGAGGAGTTAAATTTCATGAAATTTACATCAAATGACCAACACTAAGATAATTAAAAAATCTAGAAAAATATACATGAGCATTAATTAAGTAGTCTAGCTAGTACCACTATAAAAGGTTGTAACTTAAAGCATTCATCTAAGTTCAAGTCTATACAATTAATACCTTTTAAAATTCCAAAAACCTTTTAATTAGACAAATTTTCATTTAGAGAAGTAGAAAAAATGGCATGGGGATTAGAAGGATGTGCTATTTTTTTGGTAACATTCATGATGTTGTTTGCCATCCAAATAAGTAATGCATCAACAACTTATAATGCTTGGTATGAAATTAGTTGTATATCATTATTATGCCCTTTATTCATTTTTTGTCTATATATTCTAACTTGTTTTTTTAAGGAAAAAAATCGAAGATGAGTTTTAAGTTTGAAAAAAAAAATAGTTTTAATAATTTTTCAAGAGCATTTTTGTACACTCACAGAAGTTCTACGTTTTTCAAATTAAATGCATATTCAAAACACAATTTTAAAAGAGTTTATTTAGTACTTAATAATTTGTGACTTTCATAATTCTTTTTTTTTTTTTTTTTTTTTTTTGCAGTGTTCAATTATCCTAGAGAAATTCACAATGTGGTTATAGTGAATAAGGAGGATTACAATAATTGTAACCCTTCAGGAAAAATATTTAATTCAGGGAAAGATGTGATAACTCTTAAAAAGGGAACAACCTATTTTATTTGTGGTGTTCCTGGTCATTGTGATGGTGCCCAAAAATTTGCAATTACTGCTAATTAATTAAATAAATATCGCTTTCGTTCTATCATTTTGATCCGTCTCTATCTTTTTTAATCATCTGAGAGGGAAAAAATGTGAGAAGTGGCAAATGAGTGAATCATAATTTCGATCTTATAATTAACATGATGTAGTATTTTAGTAGCTAGTGATGAACTACTAAAATACTTAAAGTTTTGATACATTTTAGTTAAATTTATGGCCAATGATAAATGAGTGGAATCGCGTAGAAAATTGGGGAGAAAAAAGTAAAAAAGTTTATATTATCCAAAATACGAAAAACGTAAAAAGTTAATGCAAAATTACTTCTCTCTAATTTGCATTCTTCAAGCCCAGAGAAGACTACAGAACTGGGCCGAGCAAATAACTAAGAAATACCCATTGGGCCTAGAAACGGGGAAGTCAAGAACTGGGCCTTAACCTCACTTCATTGACGCATGATGGGCTCCAGCATTCTAATCGGTTACATTGTTCGATTTTCGGTTCGATTTTTTTACCCTAACTCTAATACTGAGAAATTGAGAAAATAAACGAATTGAAATTTGCACTAATTTCTTAATTTGTCGTCTTTGAAATTAGAAGTTAGAGAGGATTTCACAAGAATCTAAAGATTCAAATTTGTTGGTTTGATACTAAGGGCTACGCTAGTGTTCAAAACACTTTTTTATAATTATGTTATTAATAGTTTGGAAATAAATTTATGTTATTCAAAGGTTAAAAACAAACAGTTTTAATTATCTATAAAGACGTATTCAGATTCAACCATCTTACTGATTTGAATTAAGTAAATTATAAAAAAAGACGCTTATCATTTTATGTTTCAAGAAATACACTACTTAATCTCTTGTAATAAATAAAAACAATAAGATTTATAGGATATTGAAAATTCCACTCACATGTTCATTAGTAAAATTTATTTTTACCCAAAATAATAATGCTTAGTTTTTCATTCAAGTAGACAAGTAAACACATCTATGTGGACGAAAGAAATAAAACATTATATTATATAATTTTTAGTACTCCAAAGTTACAATTATTGACTAGAATGAAAATAAGGCTATAGAATTGGAGTAAATTAATTGGCTGTAATAGCTGCCTTGACACCATTAGCACAATGTGGTCCGATAGTACAAATAAAATATGATGTTCCTTGTGTGAGAGTTATTTTATCGTCTCCAGAAGTGAAAACTTGTCCCCCAGCACCATTACAAGAGTCAAACCCTGCTTGGTCCACCTTCACCACATTGTGCGCTCCGCCTGGGTACTTAAACTCTGTATTTTTTAACATAAAAAAAGTACATACACATTAGTCGCAATTTTTCATCATTATTTGAATAGTAAATTTACCAATAAATTCTTACCGATAACATCGCCAGTCTTGAAAGTCTTGCCATTAGGCCAACCATTCAACTTGAAACCCCATCCATTAGCATCACCAGCAAGAAATGTATCTGCTTTTGAAATGTTGGTTTGAAGCAAGATGCAAAGCATCATAGCAAAGGCAACAATTGTGACTTTGTTTACTCCAGACATTTTGAGAATGAATAAATTTTATTAACTATAGATAGATGCAAAAAGGGGTTAGAATGAAGGCTCTTAGTGTTGTTGTGACAATTGAGTAAGAATGTAGGCCTTTATATAGGGAACTTTACACATACAAAATCATAATAAGGAAGCTTTTATAGTAACAAAGTTAAAAAATGTCCATTTTTGTACTAACATTTAACAAAATGAAAAGAAAAGGAAAAAAATTGAATGAGTTTCCAAAGATACAAAAATGAGATAGATATCATTTGAATAGTTCTTTTTAAGAAAAAAAGATAAATGCAATTCTTTGACTATTGAAGGGAGGAAGAATTCACATTAGGGGAAATATATAATTAAAATTCCTAATATGTATAGTCCATTTTGGTTCGTTACATTTACAACTTCAATTTCTATCAATAACCAATTAGTCCCCCTTTTTGTTCCAAAAAGTTGTTGAAGTTTATTTGGTTACTATATTTTGAGATTTCATATCATGTGGACAATTTATTGTTTGTTTAGTTGGTTTTTATATTTTTAAAGTTGAAACGTGAATCAATCACTCATTAGTATCATTAATTTTGAAATTGAATTGTTAGGTCTCATTGGTTCAAAATCATATTTTTTTATCTGAAAATTTACGAACATCTGATATAATTATATCTCAACTTTGAGACGATTTGGTGAGATTTTGAATTGAATTTCATATTGAATTTCGAGATTGAAGAACATAAGAAGTATAACCTCATGTGTATGTCATATGTATGCCATTTATTTATCATATGTCAAATATAAGAGAAAATACATTAAAAAAAAACCTTGAACTTGGCAGCATAACTTAATTTAGCACTTAAACTACACGGGTATTTATTTACCCCCTAATTTCATTTCGTGTGAATTTAATGCCACTTTAACAGATGACGTGGCAAAAAAAGAAAAGCAAAAAAATTGAAGGAGCATAAATCTTTTTTTAAAAATAAAAATAATGGTCCCACTAGCATTATATATAGAGCAACTTTCACATATATCAAACACAAAATTAATATTTGTATGCTATAGCAAAGTTTGCATAATTGCGCTCCATAGCAAACATGCTATGACTAGGCTATTTCGCTATACATATATACAAAAGAAGCAATTGTATAATTCGCTGGCTCCTCTTTAGATTTGTATAATTTCGTTGGCAGGCCATTTGTATATATTGTTGTCAGCCTCTCGTTTGTATAAATCGTTGAGAGTCTCTCAATTTAATTTTATGTGTTTGTATATTTGTATAAAATTTGAATTGTATACAATTGAATCAAAATAAAACGTTTGTATATCAAATATCGTTCTCTCTCGCTTTATACAAAAATAAATTATACATTGTATTTTGTATAATCTATGTTTGTATAAAGCGAGAAAGAGAGAAAGGCAAAAGAGAACTGGACAGGGAAATATTTGTATTGTATAATTATAAGTGTATAGGACGAAGATATATGTATTTGCATGTGTATATACAATTTTCTCTCGCTTTGTACAAACAAAAACACAATTTATACATTTCTGTTTGTATAAAGCGAGAGAGGGGAGCAATAGAGAGAGCGAGCGAGAGTTTGAGAGAGAAAGGCGACTGGCAAACAGTTTGCTACAGGGCACAATTAAATCAAAGTGTGGTTATACCATTTAATTTGAATTAATAATTTGCCATTATAT
>JAJOOR010037977.1:0-11080 GCA_036250505.1 Solanum acaule | reverse complement strand
CTATTTCCCGTTAATTAATGTTGATTGTACTTCCGCGACCGATGAAGTGTGATGACAAGTTTGAGAGGCTTGTTTGGGGTTCCTTCGGGTTCCTCATTCGCCATGTTACGTCTAGGCCCTAGGCTTGGGTCGTGACACCCACTTCCAATTTCTTAGAGTTGAAAACCTTCAAAACCTTCAAGCTCAAGAACTATGTCTTCCAAAAACTCTAAGAACTAAAAACTGAAAATATTCTAAGTCTCAGTAATTCTCTATAACTTCATATTAAGCTACAAAAATAAATAGGTATTTATAGTTTTCAAAAATTTGTGCTGCAAAGGACCACTCGGCATAGTTTGTCGGGATCGCCGATACACTAGGCAATTCACCATTTGATCTGGTTCATCGCCTTTCAACTTTTGCCTTCAGCATCTTCACGTTTTGATTCATTGGGCGACAGGGAAATGCTCGGTGATGCGCTGACTTCTCCCTTTCCTTGCAGACTTGATCTTTTCCTTCAAGACTCAACACACTGGAATATTAGGCGAGGTTAAGGCCATTCGGTGACTTGCCTAATGCATTAGGCGATCCTCAGGCCTTCTTTTCTTCATCTTTTCATCAGCCTTGTTCCTTTTTGCCAAGTTGTGTCCATGTTTTGCCTCAAACTCCAAATACCTTAAACTTAAGTATTTACATCAGTTATTGAGACAAAATATGCATTTGAGGACACTAAATCTATCAAAATAAAGCCCTCAATGAGTCCAAATCGTGGACTCATCAAGGACGCCTATGAGTTCATCTTAGATTGTTATGAGAGGCTGCATAAGTTGGTATTGTCCATCAACATGGAGTAGAATTCATGACTTTTCAGCTTCAAGGTGAGGCTAAGCAATTGTGGAGAGCTTATGTGGAATGCAGATCTTCAACTTTACCCCCACTCACTTGGACCCAGTTTCATTCTCTATTCTTGGAGAAGTATGTGCCCCAGACCTTGAGAGATCGCAATAAGGATGAGTTCATGGCTTTGGAGCAAGGCGGTATGTCTGTGGCTGCTTATGAGGCCAAGTTCCATGCTTTGTCTAGATATGCTATGCAATTGGTGACTACTGAGGGAAAGAGGATCCGTCTATTCGTCAAGGGACTGAATTCTGAGTTATAGGTATTGTCTGTGCGCATGACTTTTGCAGGGAAAAGTTTAAATGAGGTAACAAATTTTGTGAAGAAAGTGGAAAGAGTGAGTTGCGATGGGCAGGCTAAGACGTTGACTAAGAAAGCTAAGAGCATAGGTAACTTTCAGGGTTCCTAATCCAGAGGTTCAGGGAGGCCGAAACTTGCAGCCCAGCCAATTCAATCCGCTATGCCCGCTTTTACAGGTAATTACTCAGGAACTCCACCTCATAATTTGATTCAGGATAGCCAGGGAGCCGCACCTTCAACGGGCAGCAAGCCATGTTTGATCGCACTTGTTATAATTATGCAGAACCTGGGAATATGTGGAGATATTGTCCCCACCCACGCATGTTGGACCCCGCGCAACAACAGACTAGAGTAGTGGTACCCACGGGAAATGGTAATAATGGTCGAGGACGCCCACAAGGTAGGCGACGAAGAAATCAGCGAGGCTGCGGAGGTCGGGGAAATGGTAACACAGGCAGAGGTATGGAACAACCAGGTAGGGAAGTTTCCCGTCAACATGACAGGGCTCAGTGTTACGAATTTCTAGGCAAAAGCGAGGCAGAGTCTTTTGGCGTAGTGATCACAGGTACAATTCTTGTCTGTGATCAGATGACTAATGTGTTATTTGATCCGAGTTCTATTTATTCTTATTTGTCCGTTCAAGTTTCCTTGGGATTTGATATGATTTGTGATATACTTGATGCCCCCATCCATATGTCTACCCCAATTGGAGAGTCTGTCATAGTCACCCATGTTTATCGTGCTTGTTCTGTTATGTTTATGGGTTTCCAAACTTGGGCTAATTTGGTTATATTGGATATGATAGACTTTGATATAATCTTAGGCATGACTTGGTTGTCCCCCTATTATGTTGTGCTCAATTGTAATACTAAGTCTTTGACTCTAGAAATTCTGGGTAGGGTGAGGTTAGAGTGGGAAGGGGTGTGCAAGCCTAATCAAGTTAAGATCATATCCTCCATTCGGGCTAAGGAAACTGGTGGGGAAGGGTTGTTTGGCATATTTGGCTCATATTCGAGATGTTGAGGTTGAGTCTCCCTCTATTGAGTCTATTCTTGTGGTGTCAGAATTTAGAGAAGTGTTTCCTACTGATTTGCCTGGTATGCCTCCGGATAGAGATATTGATTTTTGAATTAATTTGGAACCTGGTACTCGCCCCATTTCCATCCTTCCGTATCGCATGACCCCAGTAGAATTGAGAGAGCTTAAGGCTCAAATCCAAGAACTTCTTGATAAAGGTTTTATCCATCCTAGTGCTTCCCCGTGTGGTGCTCCTGTCTTGTTTGTTAAGAAAAAGGATGGTAGTTTGAGGATGTGCATAAACTGCTGACAATTAACTAGAGTCACCATTCGAAACAAGTACCCATTACCTCGAATAAATGATCTGTTTGACCAGTTGCAGGGTTCATCCATTTTCTCTAAGATTGATCTAAGATCTGGTTACCATCAGTTAAAAATTAGGCCTGAGGATATACCAAAAATGACATTTAGGACCCGCTATGGGCACTATGAGTTTCTAGTTGTGTCGTTTGAGTTGACAAATGTGTCTGCAACTTTCATGAGTTTGATGAATGATGAGTTCAAACCATTTCTTGATTCGTTTATGATAGTATTTATTGATGACATTTTGGTTTATTCGAAAAATGAGGAAGAGCATGCCGACCATCTTCATATTGTTCTGGTTGTTCTTGGGAAACAAAAGTTGTATGTGAAATGTTCTAAGTGTGAATTTGGTTGACTTCGGTTGCCTTTTTGGGGCATGTAGTTTCAAGGGAAGGGGTAATGGTAGATCCCTAAAAGATTGAATCGGTTAAGAATTGGGTTCGGCCTAGCTCTGTGACTGAAGTTAGGAGTTTTGTGGGGCTCACTAGCTACTATCGTTGATTTGTAAAGAACATTGCTTCTATTGCCACACATCTGACAAGGTTGACAAAAAATGAGGTACCGTTCGAATGGACCGAAAAATGTAATGAGAGCTTTCAAAAGCTCAAGACTCTTTTGACCACAATACCTATTCTAGCACTATCGGTGGAAGGTAAATATTTTATTATTTATTGTGATGCTTCAAATTCGGGTTTGGGTGTTGTATTAATGCAAGATAAGAATGTTATAGCTTATGCATCGTGGCAGTTGAAGGTGCATGAGAGAAATTGCCCAACACATGATTTAGAGTTGGAATCAATGATGTTTACTCTTAAGATCTGGTGGCATTACCTCTATGGTGTAAAGTGTGAGGTGTTTACTGATCATCATAGTCCACAACATGTGTTCACTCAAAAAGATCTGAATTTGAGACAGTGAAGGTGTATGGAGTTACTCAAGGACTATGATGTGATCATCCAGTATCATCCGGGTAAGTCTAACTTAGTGGCAGACGCGCTAAGTCGGAAGGCGGTGAGTATGGATAGTCTAACTCGTTTGAGTGTATCCAAGCGACCTTTTCCTAAGGAAATTCAAACCTTGGAATCTAAGTTCACGCAGTTGGGCATCTCAGAGAAAGGTGGGGTGTTAGCTAGCATTGAGGCAAGGGCCACCTTCCTTGAGGAGATCAAGGCCAAATAGTTTGAGGATGAGAATTTGAATGAGCTTAGGAAGAAGATAGTGTCTGGTAAGGCACAAGACTATGCCTGGCCATCATAACATTCATAAACGAGATTGATAGATGAATAGAGGAGTCCAGCCACAATCATTATTGATTCGCCTGGGAGGAGTTCAACCGCTTGAACTCAGATGTGACTTTAGATGCAGGGGGTGTGCTCAGTTTTAAAGGAAGGATATGTGTCCCTCGAGTAGATGACTTGATTCAAAATTTATTGATAGAATCTCATGGTTCACGGTATTCTATTCATCCGGGTGTGACCAAGATGTACCGAGACTTGAAGCGACTATATTGGTGGCCAGGCATGAAGAAAAATATTGTGGAGTTTGTGGCTAAGTGTCAAAATTGCCAACAAGTAAAATATGAGCATCAAAGGCCAACATGTTTGCTTCAGAGAATTCCAATTCCGGAATTGTTGTGGGAAAGAATAGCTATGGATTTTGTGGTTGGTCTTCCCAAGACTTTGGGTAAGTTTGATTCTATTTGGGTAGTGGTTGACAGATTGACTAAGTCAGCCCATTTTATTCCAGTCAGAATAGATTATAATGCTTAGCAATTGGCTAGGGTTTATGTGAAAGAAATAGTGAGACTGCACGGGGTGCCCCTTTCTATCATCTCAGAACGTGGTACGCAATTCACATCCAAATTTTGGAGGAAATTACATGAAGAATTAGGCACACAACTCACTTTTAGTACAACTTTCCATCCACAGATAGACGGGCAATCGGAGAGGACTATTCAATTGTTAGAATATATGTTGAGGGCATGCGTGATTGACTTAGGAGGACATTGGGATAAATTCCTACCTTTGTGTGAGTTCTCATATAACAACAGTTACCACTCCGGCATTGATATGGCACCTTTGAAGCACTATATGGGAGGGGATGTAGAAAACCATAGCATGGTTTGAGGCTGGAGAAGTAAAACCTTTGTGGGTTGACTTGGTAAGGATGCTCAAGATAAAGTGAGAAGCATCAACGCTAAGCTTTTAACAGCCCAGAGTAGATAGAAAAAGTATGCAGACCATAAGGTAAGAGACATGACATTTCAGACTGGTGAAAAAGTTCTTGTAAAGGTGTCACCCATGAAAGGGGTGACGAGATTTGGCAAAAAGGGCAAGCTTAGTCCTTGATACATTGGACAATTTAAAATTCTGGACTGTGTAGGGCCAGTGGCTTATATATTGGCTTTACCTCCTAATCTATCAGGAGTTCATCCGGTATTGTCCATGTTGAAGAGATATCATGGTGACGGGGATTACATCATAAAATGGGACTTAGTGTTGTTAGACAAAGACCTCCTGTATTAGGAGGAGCCGATTGCAATTCTTGATCGTGATGTCCAGAAGTTGGGACCAAAGAGATTAAGTCCGTGAAAGTTCAATGGAAGCATCGTCCAATTGAGAAAGCGACTTGGGAAACCGAGAAGGACATGCGAGACAAGTATCCCCAGTTGTTCGTCGATTCAGGTACTACTCTACCTTTACTTTAGCCGTTATTCCTAGTTTGTCACTTGGGGACGAGTGATGGGTAAATTGGTATATATTGTAACGACATATTCCCGTCGTTATAGAAAAACCATCGGGGAAGGAATTTGGGTCAGAAAACTTTTTCGTAGTAACTTGAGAATTCCCAGCCTAGTCTAGATTTGGACGAAATCAAAGTCAGTGAGTTCTAGGAAGATATGGTAGTGAATGAGAGACCTAACAATGAATTTGATTACATGAGTAGATAGCTAAGACGTTAAGGAACTTGTAGGCAGAGTTGGATGGTTGTTGTTTTGAGTAATGTTGATTATGTGAAGGCAATGTGATATGATGTAAATTTATGTATGGTCAAAGAGCGTGAAAGGTGACCTTGTGTAGAGACTTTATGTGTTATACTTAGTTGTTGTCTTCTTTGAATGACTTATAATGAAGGTGAGGTTAGGATAGACTATGTTTACCTACTCCCACACCTAGTGAATAATGAATGAAAGAATGGGAGTTAATGTAAATGAATGAATGTTGGGTCTATTGTAAGGATAATCTCATAATGTACTCATTTAAATGAATGGGGTTCCTAGATGAAAGGTTTTCTCATCTTTGAATTCACAAGCTTCCTTAATGAATGAATGAGGGTTAGGATGGGTATTCCTTCGTGATTTGAGAGAAGAATACTTAGTAGCAATCCTTAACCCAAAATGAATAAATGTTGGGCTAGGATGGGTACTCCTTCGTGAGTTGAGATGAGAGTACTTAGTTGCAATGTTTATCCCTAAATGAATGTCCAAAGTCCGTGGGGGAGTAATGTCTAGCACCGAGAGGATATGAAGATGGGTGGATACTCCTTCGTTAGTTGAGATGTGAGTATTTAGTAGCAACCCTTAAGATGGATGCCACGTCGTTAGATGAGATGTGGGTACTTAGAAGCAATCCTTCTAGCCCTTAACTATGTGCCCACATAGGACTTGATAGTGGTCTCTACCACGTAAAGGCTAAAAGAATGGCCCTACCTTAGGCAAGTGGGGATCCTTCATCCGGTAAGGGTACTACCGGGTTTCCATGTCAAGCTCCATGGTCTATGTCGGTTAAGGCTTTTCCCCCACGTTAAAGAATGAATGAACTAGGGTCTCTTAAGGGTGTACTACTTAGGATAGGTGGTGGAATGGGACATCATCTAGACATTGCACAAGTAGACATTTAAGGGAGATCTTGGTGTGTCTTAGTAATGATAATGAATGAATGCGTCTTATTGGGCTAATTAATGAAAGTGTTGGTGTTTGAGCATGCTAATGTGAAAGTGAGTCATAATGAATTTAATGTAAGCTTTTATGTTGAATTGAATGTATGTGATGATCTTATGTCATTAATGAATGAAGTTGTCTAAATGCATTAAGTTGAATGATCGATTTATGTTGAGATGTGAATGGAGCTTGTCATGTGTAGCATTAATGATCACTTGGGTGTGGTATGGAGATGTAGTATGGGCTGCCTCACCATGTCTTACTTAAGTGAGTTTTGGGATGATATTTGATGAGTGTTCTTGTTTTATGAAGTGACTTGTTGGCTTATGCGCTTACATGTCATATGTGATTAATTGGTGAAGGTTGAGGTATGCATGGTAAGTGCACTTTGTGTGACCTTAAGGTGGTGCCTTAGTGTGGGTGATGGTATCGGACGTTGCCCATACATTGCACAAAGGTATTGCTTAAGGGTTACTTAAAGTGGAGGTCCAAGGCAAGAAGGTAAAGGTAAATGGATTATGTATGTTTATGATGTACTGTGAAGCATATGACTTTGTATTGTTGGTTGTGGCTTGTAAGGTGCCTATTATGTTGATGGTCATGAGATTTATCAAAATGGCATGAAAGCATAACTTCCAAACAAATGTCCTTTCTAGCATGTTTTGCATATCCTCATACTTAGTACATGTATTGTACTAACCCCTTTCTTCTACTTTACTACAAGTGTAGGTTGTGGTAACTAGGTGGAGATTGTGCTTTAGAGTTTCTTGGATTGCTTCACTCTTCCATGTCTTTGGTATGTCCTCAAGATTCGAGGACTATGTTTAAAAGTTTCTTAGTCATTGTAATAGACACTTAAGTTTCATTTCAGTTGTAAAAGGTCTGTGTCCCTTAGTATGTTTTAAGGTCTTGTCTAAGATTGGCTAAAGAGACTTAGTAGTTCCGTTTGCGTATTGATGTTTTCAAATGTTTATGGCTTTTATTGAATAAAAGTTTTAAATTCTTAGTGATTTTTATGATCTATGTGATGAATGAATGCTAAGGCTTGTATAAGACCTCCGAGAGGTCGAATACGCATGTAACGGCTAGGGGGTGCTCTCGGGTCGTTACAGTGGACTTGCGTCGTGCCACAATGTTAACTAAGGCGCTGCTTAGGAGGCCACCCAAGACCCTTTATTGCTTTATTTATATTTTAGAAATAATGGAATGTTGTTTGTGTAGGTCGAATGTGAGAAAGTTGTTGAAAAGTGCAGCATGGTGAGCAAAAGGTCCAATCGGTGCATCGCCGAAGAGGTCGGCTAACCCGACCCAGACCGTCGTTGGACTCAAGACAATTTTACATTAGAGTCTGTAAAACTCGGTGAGCCCATGAAATTATTATTGAGTCGCCGACTTGGTCGGCGATTGCGATCTATACCATCATTTGGACCCCCAAATCAATTGAGGGGCCTGTAAAACTCGGCGTGTTGCCAAGTGGGTCGGCGAGAACGACTAATGTCGCCGAATTGGCAAGAACTTGACGGTTTTTATAAGGCCAAAGATTTAAATTTTCAAACTCTTCACTTTCCCTCACTTTAAATCTTCAGAAACTCATATCTGCACATTAGTTTCTATATTTTCGCATTTCTAGAAGTATTTTAGTCGTTGATCTATACTTGGATTTGGATTACATTGCCACCTAGCATTTCAATCTTAAATTATTTGGCATTAAAGGTTGGTTTTCCGTACCTCGAGTTTATTATTAACAATTTTGTACTCTTATGCAAATGATCTTATCTTGTTGTCGTGTGTTGGGACTCTATGATAGGATTATAATGTTTAAATGCATATTTTAATTTGATAATCATGCCCGTAATGTGTTGAATGTTGAAATCCCATAATTATGTGCGTTAAAATGAATTAAATTGTGGGGTTGTGCTTGCATGTTGTTGGGTTTAGTTTGTGAAGTCCTAGTAGCCAGTATTTCTGCCAAATGACGTAATTTGCCCAATGATAGAACGGATGACATCATTCTTAAGGGTAAAAGTCATCAATTGGCAAAATTTGGCAAAACTAGGAGAAGTCTGAGTATCCCAAGGTAATGGGTGCTATGGGTCTACTTTTAATCTGAGTTGTACATGATTTGATTTTGTTTTTGGGGGTTGCGGGGTTGAATTCGAGAAGTTGGGTTGAAAGTAGGCATGTTGGTTCGTTTGGCAAGCTGAGTCGAGCTCACCGAACCACTCGGCGGTTCACTGAAGGTCCCCATCTTGCCTTTAAATTCCTGCTTAATGTGTTCTTGGGATCTGTAACTTTCGTCGAGAAGCCTGAGGTCACCAAAGGCACTAGGTGACTCGCTGAAAGACTTCTTGATCGCCTTTTGTGTGCACCCCTGAACCCTTTTTGCATTGTAACTTTTGACGAGCTAACTTTTGCTTACCAAAAGCTGTCTGTGATTTGCCAATAGGCCTTTCCTATCGCCGACTTGCCAAAATTTTTAAGCCAATCCTTTCGGCGAGCCCGATCTAGCTCGCCAAAGCAATTCGGTGACTGCCGGACTGGTTTGGTGAGTCTGTCTGCAACCGCTTTTCTGTAGCTTTGATTTAAAAGCTTATAATTTTTTCCCGATGTTTTGCAGATATGGTATGAACAAATATAGACATGCCACCTCGGAAAAGAGTACGGGGTATCACTATAACTAAAGGGGGATCACACCCTCCAAAGAAGGGCAGACAAAAGCCTCCTCTAGGTGACAAAGGGAAGGGCAAGATGCCCATATCCGATAGGGTAACCACTGGTTCCCAGGCTGCTTTATCTGAACCTGAGGATGACCAGCCTTTGCAGTCCCGATAGAATGAAATTCGGGCTAGATCTCAACCTGACTCAGCCAGAGTCCCTCCTGCTTCCACACCAGCAGACTCACTGCCAGCTCAGGCACCTCCTGTGACCCTTATGCCACTTGTCATTCCTCCTCCTAGGCTTCTGAACTGGTTAAAATGGTACGGTTTGCGAACCATCTTAGAAGAGAAGTTTGTCTCGACAGAAGGCCCGGAAGGCAAGTACTCAGATGTGAGGGACACCATCCACTACTATAGGTTTGATAAGTTTACCAGGCCCCGAGACCCTTACATTCATTCATAGGTCCGGGAGTTCTATACAGCCTATGGTGACTTTGTCTCGAAGAGCAAGAAAAAGGCGAGCGAGTTCAGAACGGTGAAGTCTGTCACGGTATGGGGAAATGAAGTTAGGTGCAATAGTAAGTACATAAACATTATACTGGGTAGATCTCTACACTCTATGCACCCTTATGATGGATTGCCCATTACTCAGTCCTTAGATGATTTGAAGGGATGGATTGTACCTTTGATATCCGATACCACCCCGAGGTGGATGGAGGCGGGAGCCCCTATGCAGAAGAGGGTCTTGAGTATTGCTCCCCGGTTCTGGCTTAGCTTTATCAGCAACACCATTATGCCATCCCAGAACGAGTTTGTCCTCCGCCATCCTAAGGCGGCATGCCTTGGGTCTATCATATCCTGGAGAAGCATCGACATGAGACTCCTTATTGAGCAGGGGATGGCCATGAGAACCAAGCAGAGGGAGACCTCCTAGCCATTCCCAGTCCTGATCACTGAATTATGTCGGTGTGCTGGATTTCCCCGGGATGATACGAGAGATATTGAGGTTACCCCATCTTCCTCCACTGACATCCGACGCATTGAGGTCGAGTATTCTCGTGAGGAAGCTAATGGGAGGAGAGCATCTCCAACAGATACTTCTCCGTAGATTATGTTAATTCTATACCTGCAGAGGCATCTTTGCCTACTCCGGCCTCTAGGCCTTCAAGTACTTTTGCCACTACATCTTCTTCACATACCCCAGTCACATCTACTCCCTCCCAGCAGACTAAGATTACTCAGGTGATGATCCTGAAGATGGGGAATCTTGCCCATTCAGTTGACGTGAGGTCTACCAGACTTGAGAGAGACTTCCCTCTTATGATTGAGGCTGCCATTTTAGCTGCACTGACCCCCCTACAGACTTCTATTGACACTCTTACCATGAGAGTCTAGGCTTGTGAGAGCAGGGAGGGTGAGAACTCCGAGGTTACAACTTTGAAAGCCAAGGTAGCAGACTTGAGGAAGGACGTAGACTATCTGAAGTCTACCGACTTCACTTCATTACTGGAGGCTGTAGATGATTTGGACGCTCTTGAGACTTCAAAGATTCCTCCGTCTACCACCGGAGATGTACAGAGGGATGAGGCAGCAGTTGATGAGTCCGATGATGTGACCGTTGAGGAAAAGATAGAGATACGGGAGGAGATCATATATGGAGACTTGCCGGATCTTGAGGAGACGATCATGTAGTCGGTGATCCAGACATCGCTGACCGAGACTTCTATGGTAGTTCCTAGTGGGTCTGTGTCACGACCCAAGTCTAGGGCCTAGACGTGATATGGCGAATGAGGAACCCGAAGGAACCCCAAACAAGCCTCTCAAACTTCTCATCACACTTCATCGGTCGCGGAAGTACATTCAACATTAATTAACGGGAAATAGGGACTAAGGGAAAACCATTTCAAAATGACATCATAGAACAAGA
>JAJOOR010037974.1:0-10396 GCA_036250505.1 Solanum acaule | reverse complement strand
TGTGGGTGAAAGAACCCAACACTATGGAAGCTTACATACCTCTTAGGGATTAAACCCATGGCGAAAATCCACAACAAGATGCAAGAATCTCGACGAACACTTTCATCCTTTCTCTTTTCTCCTCTTTTCTCTTCTTGAATTCTCAACTAAAACCCTAGGTGTATTTTAGGATTATAAAACTGAACCTAATCAGATTAGACCTCTAAAATATTACTAAAAACGAATCAAATCTGTTTGGATAAGGAAAAGACCAAAATACCCCTCTAAAACCCGGTTTTGACTTTCCTTAACTGGACAGCCTAACTTCAAAAGGCCATATCTCACTCATCCGACCTCGAAACTTAGCAAACTCGGCGGCGTTGGAAAGATAATTCAAATATCTTCCCTAAGGTATATGGTAGTACACCTAAATCATCCTGATCTATGAGTTATGGTCGTTTGAAGTCGACCCAAAACTCATACTTAGCTTAACTTGCAAAATTTCAGATTTTTGCTATTTCCAATTTAATTCTTTTTGGAACTCAAGGTGCTACATCTAATGACCTTAACACTTAATAATTTTTTAATTCCTTGCAAAAATCTCACTCATTACGAAGAAAGGTTCGGGTCTTAGTTCGAAAATTTTCTGGGGTGTTACAGAAAGACACATAATTAAACCCTAGAATAACAAGATTTGTGTTGTTTGCCCAATTTTAAAAAGGGAAACTTACATAAATATATTATATTAAAAAAATATTTACCATTTATAGCAATAACTTTTTTTTTTCACTTGATCACTTTTAATACATTTATAATACAGTTTAATACATATTACAAAGAACAATTTATTATTCACATATGATACAAGTTTTATTGATGGATAATACATTTATCACACAAGTAATTTTTATTAAAAGGTATCAATCCAAGTAATTTTTCCTTTTAAAAAAAATAAATTAAAAAAATGAAGAGAAATAGTGTTATAAAATTGGGCCATCAGCCCAAATTCTTGTTTTCTCAAGTAATGGACTCATAGGATTTCATATGTATGCAAAAGAAAGAAGAAAAATTATTTCGAGTCCACAAATACTTAAATGAAATAAATAATTTATTTATTTTGAAAGTTAAGATTTTAGGAATACTAAAACCAAACACAACGTTTGTGATGCTTATTGTAAGAGGCTTGCAGTTTTATATTAAATGATAAAGGTGTGATTAATATAGACATAGATAGAATGACAATATATGTTGACGATCCTTATTTGTATTGAGTTTTAGATTACTCATAACCGGAAAAGTTTAAATGTCATCATTGTTGACACTTAATTTTCACCCTCCACGATATTAATTAATTATTAAGCATTTTTTATTTCAAATAATTAGCTTTATAAAATATAAAAATATTTTCTAGCCAAGTTTGTCATTTTTATATTAAATAAGCGGTGTATATATTTCATAATAATATATAGATTTATATTATTATTACTTACTTCATTTGAATATTTTAAAATAGTGTTTTTAAGTTTTAACTAAGTAGTCCAATATAAATTCCCTACCCGACCCAAATAAATCTCACGCACCCCCTTCTCCTCATCTTCTCCAATTAACAAAGTTAAAACTATTATTTATTGGCAAATACAATATCGACTTTATTACAATGGGAATAAAAAGCACACTAAATGAAATACAACATCTTATTTATTACTACAATTGAAATACATCATCTTATTTATTACAATGAAAAAGTAGAATAAAAAGCATCCTAAGGTACAATACGACTATAATCACGGCGATACTCTGGATATAGCTGTACCAACAAAAAGAGAGATTTAATTAAGTTTTTAAATATTTTTTTTAACAGCGTAATCCTAAATGCATAATAGAAAATGGAATCTTTATATAGAAAAGTAAATGGTTATGATATATAAAGGACTAATAATTAAGTATGGAATCTTTTACTATTTCCCGTTCAAATATTGATGAAAGATAGAGATCGGGTTTTCTAAATGAGATTGAATTCCACGAATATGAAAATATTTTATGCACTTGAAACATTCTCATTTCAAAAAGAGTTGAAACAGAAAAAAAAAATTGAAATTCTAAAGACAAGGTACGCGGTTATTATTTCCATTTCAAACATGTTTTACACACTTGAAGCGTTCACTAACATGCGACTATTCGACAGAATAATTCATTTTGACTATTTTATTTGAAAAGAAAAATGGTGAAAAGATCTTAAATTAATTAAATAAGAAAAGCAAGAATTTGAAGATCGTTTTAAACATTTAGTAAGTGTGATGAAAAACACGATCAAAATAATTAAGAGCAATTGATAACTGAAAAAATGTAATGAAGTGAAGAAACCTTTAAATTACAAAAATGTCAACTTTTATGGGAAAATTGGTAACTAATAGGATTCAACAAAAATAAATAAAATAATAAACTAGCTAGACATTACAACTGAAAATGAAGCAAAGTTACAATCAAATAAATAGCTAAAATAAATAATACCATGAAAATAAAGAAATAAACTAGAGACGGGATAAAAATAATCCGAATTGGCGAACTCATTTATTCGGGTCTTTGATCTTGTAGAGAATACAGTTTTGAGTCCGTAAAATAATGATCAAGATTGGAAAATAAAGGAACAATCGTATTCATTGATTTCAGAATATGAGTGTTACAATCTCTATTATTCCTCTAATCTGTCTTTTCAGATATTAATTTAAATGCTCTTGAGCTTGATCTTGAATTTGATCTTGATCCTGGATTCAAGGACTATGGAGCTTGTTCTCAAATCTTCGGTAAACTTGAACTTGAACTTTATCTTGATCTTGACTTTTACTTGAATTCAAGGGCTTCGAGCTTGTTCTTGAATCCCGTGGTCTTGATCTTTTGGAGCTTGTTCTTGAATCTTCGGTAAATTTGAACTTGAACTTTATCTTGACTTTTATTTGAATTCAAGGGCTTCGAGCTTGTTCTTGTATCCAGTGATCTTGATCTTGATCGTTTGGAGCTTGTTCTTGAATCTTCGGTAAACTTGATCTTGACTTTTACTTAAATTTAAGGGCTTTGAGCTTATTCTTTTACTTAAATTCAAGGGCTTCGAGCTTGTTCTTGAATCCAGTGGTCTTGATCTTGATTGTTCTTGCACTTGAATGCCTAAATACTAGAACTTGTAGATTGTTGAGAAATCTCTGACTTTTGATCTACGAGATCTAAGGATCCCTATTTATAGTTTGTGAATAGAGGATTTGTAATAGGAACAAGTTTTCCTTCAGCCAATCAGATTTAAGTGGCATGACATATGGACTTTACGAAGTGGACTTGTCATTTTGATACATGACATGATCCTATTGGCTTCTTTGTTTGACTTGGCGTGCCACATCATTTGACACGTGGCACCAAACTGGACCTCTAGGATGAGATAACATTGGACTTAACAAACTGGACCCATCTATTGTAGCCCAAATCAATTAATTTATACTTTAATTGAGCAACTTTCACATATAGCAAACACAAAAATCATATTTGTTATATGTTATAACTATAGTTTGCATAATTGAGCTCCATATCAAACTTTATATTTGCTATGGCTATTAATATGTATATTTCGCTACACATATATACAAAAGAAGCAATTTCGCTATACATATATACAAAAGAAACAATTGTATAATCAGTTTCGGTATACATATACAAAAGAATCAATTGTATAATTTGTGTGTTGTATAAAGCAAGAAAGACAAAAAAAAATTGGACAGGGGAAGATCGTATTTGTATAATCATAAATGTATAGGACGAAAATATATGCATTTGTATTTGTATATACAATTTTCTCTCGCTTTATACAAACAGAAATGCAATGTATTCATTTGTGTTTGTATAAAGTAAGAGAGGCGAGTGAGAGTGGCGAGCGAGATCTGGGAGAGGAGAGAGAGGGGAACGAAAATATATGTATATATACAATTTTCTCTCGCTTTATACCAACACAAACACATTTTATGTATTTGTGTTTGTATAAAAGCGAGAGAGGCGAGGGAGAGATTGCCGAGAATGGCGAACGAGATTCACAAGGGAGAGAGGCGAAAATAGCAACAGTTTGCTACGAGATACAATTAAATCAAACTGTGGTTATGACATTTAATTTGAATTAATAGTTTGTTATTATATATAATTTTTCCTTAATTAAATTCATATTTATAGGACTTTAAATAATTGACCCAATTATATTAATCCATAACAGTTGTATGCACTAATATATTCATGAATTTAATATAATCTATATAGTTACGTAATTTTTTCTTTAGTAATTAAAGGACACGGCTCCCCTCCAGTAGTGTTTGTGTCCAGTTTATCCATATTTTTGTCCAGTTTATCCAGTGTAGGGTTAATCTTATTACACATGTAGATAATCAAATCTAAGGGCCAAAATCTGCTTAAGAAATACACCTCATAAATCATGGTTAAACTAAGAGTTTTGTGTTTCTTTCTTTCCTCATTGGTAGCATGTTTGTAGGAAAAAAACTTTAATTGATTAGTTAGATTTTTCCTTTTCCTCTCGACCAATTTTCTTTTTCTAATTTTTATTATTTTCATGTTTTTTTTTTTGTTTAATTATATAAATTGTTTCAGGTTCAGGACTCCAAAAATTGATAAACATTCACCACCAAACTCCAAACTCGTTTAAATTGTATATTTTCTCCATATTAAAATACTAATCAGGTATTATTTTAGAGACTCAAATTATATGAACTTTTACCAACATTTTAAAATTATGTTCATTATTTTGATATGAGAAAAATTACAACTTATAATATTTTTTGTATAGCTTTCAAATATGTAAGTTTTAATTTTAAAATATATACGTTCATCATTTGAAATGGGGAAATTTCAATTTATAATATTTTTTGTATAGCTTTCAAATATATAAGTTTTAATTTTAAAATATATACGTTCATCATTTTGATACAAGGAAATTACAACTTATAATATTTTTTGTATAGCTTTCAAATATATAAGTTTTAATTTTAAAATATATACATTCATCATTTTGATATGAGGAAATTACAACTTAAAATATTTTCTGTATAGCTATCGAATATATAAATTTTAATTTAAAAATCTAATTCAACATTTTCCAATCTTTTTAGAGTATTTTCATGATTTTTTTTGTTTAATTGTCTAGTAAGGTCTCCAAAATTGATAAACTTCCACCTCCAATTTCCAAACTCGTTAAAATTATATATTTCTCTCTATCCCAAAATGGTTGTTACATTTTCTTAAATTCAAATTATATGAAATTTATTAATATTTTAAAATGTATATGAAAAATTACAAAATAATATTTTTGTATTTAGAATCTAATTCAGTACTTTACACTCTTTTATCCGGAAAGAAATTCCCACAATATATTAAGAAAAGAAAGAAATACAAAACTCTTAATTTAATCATAATTTATGAGGTGTATCTCTTAAGCAGCTTTTGACCCTTAGATTTGATTATTTACATGTGTAATAAGATTAACTGAACAGAGTGTCCGTAATTAAATCCATCGTTTCGCAAAATAACATAAAAAAATGAAAATACATAAAGACTAACTGGAAAAGTATTTTTTATTTATGATAGAAATAAACACACAGCTACTATTTCAAATAGAGTATGATTGATAATCAGCAAACATTTTCAAAAGAAGTTTTTAAGCTTTACATCATGCATGCATATTGCTTTATTAATTAAATAGGAGAATTACGCCTCACAAGCTGCGTAGTAATAGAGGAAAATATGTCGTTCTAACTTTATGGAATCGTGCTTTATGAATATTTGGGTACGTAAATTATTTACAAAATGACTACAGCCCATTCCTTGATAAATGTTCCTATCCACAGTTTCCACTAGACTAAATCCCTGGAGCTTCAGCAAGTTTAACTTGATAATCAAACCTTACATATATAATAATTCATTTAATTAACCTAATTCTATACTTCATTATTTAGCAAATTTGACGATTTTGAATTTTTCATCCACAAAAAGTACAATAATTCTACCTCCAATATACAAACAACAAACAAATGAAATTACCTAGTGAATACAATCACAAATTTGTACCAAACTTAGAGATGAGGAAATCCAAAAAAGTGAGAGAAGTGAATTTTTTTTTACCTTAAATGGTTACAAAGTTGATGATGAAATGGCGGAGAAATGGATCATAGAGATGAGGAGTGAGTGAAGTTTCAAGAAATAAGAAATGAAGTATTGTTTCCAGAAATAAAGTATACAATATAGTTTCCAATTTTATATTTTGTAATAAAAATTTGTATTTTCAGATTGGGGATTTACATTTTTCTCTTTCTAGATGGTGGGGGTTCCAAACCTCCACTATTTACAAAATTGTTTCTTTCTAATACGAAATTGCCCCATTTAATTTTTGAACAAACCTTTTTAATTTCAATAAGACTTAATCAAGTAATTTTTTCTTTAGATTTAAAAAAAAAAAAAAAATCATAAATAATTTATCATCACACAAATATATATGTATATCTCTTTTTAAGAAGAGAATAACTTGAGGAGCTTAGGGACTAGGGTAGTACAGTGACATTTTTGGAATTAAAATAGAACAGTAAAATTTTTTCCTTTTTATTTCACCTTTTATTACTTTTTAGAGTAAAGTTTTAAAATTTTCTCTAATGTAATTTCCTTTTTGACTGTACGTGAACTAATGAGTATTCTCTTTGATTGGAAAAGAGGCTTCTATATAAGGAAAATATTTTACGTTAGTTTTCTTAGTTTAAGTTTTGTTTCGCATCAGTATTATTATTATTATTTATGAACTACATTTTTGCTCAAGTAAATAAAAGGAAGTGTCCAAGTTAGTTATATTGTTATTTGTTAATATATACTTGCCGTGTGAATTTGCTTTTCAAACAAATTTGTATGCGTGTGATTTTCCGCCTCTAGTATTATCTTTCTTTTAAAATCACTTTTCCTTAAATAATAGTGCGTGCTTCGTATTTTGCATTATGTTTGTATGCTTTTGATGTTAAACATGGTCTTTTAGTTTGTGCAAGATGAGAAGAGTTGTCTTGGATGGGTGTACAAGCCTAGAGTTGTTTAGGATGTTTTGTTTAAATACTATATATTGTTATTTATTAATACTTTTATTTGGTTTGTAATAATTCGTACTCTAACTTTTTCTATATTGAAATATTTGGGGACGGTCTTAAAGGGGAGAGAATATACGTTCTAATTGTTATTTATCGTAATCTACATGTGCTAGAGATCATGCCTACAAGAGTTTTTTTATTGGCCTTTGCATATTTATCAAATTCATGTCATAGATCGGTTCAAGATAAATCAATAAAATATAGCCTCTTATTGATTCTAATTGACCATTTAGCATTGTTTAATTGTTTACTGTAAATAGGTATTAACGTTGACCACTTGTTAATTAATTTTACAATTATTTGAAAATTATCTAAAAAAAAGTGTTTTCAATTAAGTATTTGTTAATTAGTTTAGCATAATTAGTAGCTCAATTTTTCAAAACAATTAGTTCATGTTTAAGTTAATTAGGTTATTTCGTTAAAGTTCAGAAACTTAATTATTAATCGATAATAATTTGTCTCTTCAATATTAACCAAATTAGGTTAATTAATTAAATTTGGCTATGCTTTAAAATCAAGGGAAAAATGTATGAAATAGCAAATTATTAATTAAATTAAATGCTATAGCTATAGTTTATTATTTGTAATTCGCAGCAAACATCCCTTTTTTTGGTCATCTGATTCGGTATACAATTAGTCATTTTCGATATACAATTAGCCATTTTATACATTTCGGTATAAAAAAACGTTTGTGTTTGTATAAAGCGAGAGAAAATTGTATATACAAATACAAATACATATATTTTTGTCCTATATACTTATAATTATATAAATACAGATCTTATTATACAAATTACAATGTATAAATAAATTTATACAAAACTGAACAATTTGTATAAAATTGGATGTTTGTAGCAAATTATACAAATCAAAAGCTCCATAACAAACATAAAGTTTGCTATGGAGCGCAATTATACAAATATGATTTTTATATTTACTATATGTGAAAGTTGCTCTAAAATCAATATGGCTACATCTTAAATTCAATTTGCCATTTGCCAAATGCAATTGGGCCATTCCTTAACCCAAACTTTGAGCCCAATTCCTCTAATACCCATTCCCAATTTTTGAGCTACGTCTGTTTAGCTACTAGTAATCATCATGAGTAGCTTAAACATGATTAATTTTTACTACTGTAGCATAATTTTAGTCAACTATGTGGAGTTCTGAAGGAAACTGATATACAGGTTTCGGAGCTGATATACGAGTCAATACATAGCAGATACATAGGATATATATACTCGATATACATTAGATGTATATGATATACAGACAACTTAGTATACATGGAAAATGGGCTGAAAGCCTCAAAAGAAATCTCAGCAGCAATATAATTGGGCCAAAGCCCAATACAAAACAGTAGCTCTATGATACGAATTGTGATTTCAAAAAGCGCAAATTACAGAAATACACGCCTTATATTTTACTTATTTCCATTATCCCCTATTACTTTTAAAAATCTTCAAAATCTCTTATTTCTTTAATGTATCTGAGCCAGTATTTAATGTATCTGAGCTAGTTTTTAATTTATCCGAGCTAGTTTTTAATGTATTCGAGCTACATATTAATGTATCCGAGACGGTATTTAATGTATATGAGCTACATATTATGTATCCGAGCTACATATTAATGTATCCGAGACAATATTTAATGTATCCGAGCTTCAATTATTATATCTGGTTTTTTTAATCTTTAAGGGATTAATGTAATTAAAAACTTATTAGAGATAGATTGTAATTTCACATTAAAACTATGGGATTTATGTAATTTACCTTATGGAAAAATAACTTAAATACACAACTTTAAGTTCCTTATTATCTATTTTTCCCTACTTTTTTAAAAAATTACTTAAATCCCTTATTTCACTTAAATATCAATATGTCAGATACATGATTATTTTTTACCTCCCACATTTCACCACTCCCTATATCACTCCTTTTTTTTCTCCCTAAATTCACTCCAATATCTTTTCAGTTACAAATCATTATCCCAAATTGATTTTCAAAAATTTTCTCTCTCAATCCAACCATTTTCAAACTTCGTCTTCTCCGTCCACTCTCCCAAAGTCTGCCATTGTAACTTTCATCTTCTTCCTTCAATTTTTATTTTGTTTCAATTTTTTCTTCTTGATACATATGGATCCTGATCCTACATCAAATCTTTCTAATACTAATCGAACAATATACGACTCTGATGATGAAAATTGGGCATAAATTAGATCAAAAAGTTTGCATGACCCATTAAACTTGATTAATCAGTCGACCAAAGATGTGCCAAAATTGTCTAAACCAAAGGTTGCAAAAACCCCCCAAAAAAGGGGAAGAAAAGCAGCACCCACTATTTCCAAACTTGCATTAGGTAATGTCTGAGTAGATTACCTATTAAGATAAGGAATGTTTAGGATCAGTTAGGCGTAAATTAAGCTAATTAAATTAACAGAATTAATTGTTACATTTTTTTTTCCTTTTTTAGCGTAGCTTGTATCAGTGACAATGTATCGGAACGGTAGCTATGTATCATTTGCCTACCTTTTTAAGGGATTTTTTGTAAAATGTAAATTAGTTGAGATAGGATGTAATTTATATCTTACACTATGGGATTCCTTTAATTTTTACTTATAATATTGTGTTGGGCTCCAACCCAACACAAAAGTAGTCCAATGGACTCAAGGGATTTCACATGCATCCAAAAAAAAGAAGAAGAGATTTTTGACAAATTATTTCGAGTAGGGTGTACATATCCGGGTTGGTTCGGGTTTTTCAAATATCAAACCAAACCATTTGTGTCGGATTTTTAAATCTATAAACCAAACCAATAAAACTCGGATTTTTCAACCTCTGATTTTTTCGGGTTTTTTCGGTAAAATATTCATACAAACATATAATTAACTTGTATTTAAAATATTTTTTTAGTCCTACCAAAATACAACTATCTAAAGTTTTTCTTAGGAAAATAACACAAAATATGATATGATTAATGACACTAAAATACCAACAAAAAAATAATAATAATGAAATTGCGTAAAACAAATATTGCAAATCAACAAGTCATAATGAAAATGATCATAATTTAAAAGTACAAAATCATGGTAAAATAAGTTTAATAAGTATTAGTTACATGACTAAATATTAAAGGAAATTAAAATTAGATTATGTATTTGAATTGTCTAAACCAATGTAAAACCAAAGAACAAATATTCAATATTTTTGTCATTCTTAGTGTTGAATTGATTTTCTTTTTGCATTAGTATTAAT
>JAJOOR010037973.1:0-12224 GCA_036250505.1 Solanum acaule | reverse complement strand
GATAAAAGCAAAGATAATTTATAAGATACATATGATATAAGTTTTATTCATGAATAATATGAGTTTAATCCAGTTTATAGATCGTTGTCTTGTCTTTTTTTAGTTACGTTTTTCATTCATTCTTAATTCTCTCTTTTAATTCAACTTTAATATTGTGTAATACAATTTTAAAGCAATTTAATTTATTTTGCAATTTTTTGATTTATTTGTTATTATTGGATTACTTGTTTAATTCATTATTAATACAAGTTTAATTTACTCTATAGATCATTGTGTGTAATATATTTTTAATCCAACTTTAATATGTGTGTAATACATTTTTAATTCAAGTTTAATTCATTTTGCAATTTGTTATGTCACTTCATTTGTTACGATTAAATTATTTATTTAATTAATTAATTATTGATACAAATTTTATTCATTCTACGAATCATTCACTACTCTATGAAGAAAGTAGAGAGAGAAACAAAAGGAAAAAAAACAACAGAAAAAGAGAAAAAGAGCAGCAAAAAGAAAGCAAAAAAGAAAAAAACAACAAAAATAAAGTAAGAGAGAAAGAGCAACAAAGAGAAAGGAGCGAGCAAGAGAGAAAAATTAAAAAACTGATAGAGAAAAAAAGAGAAGAGGCGAGAGAGAGAAAAATCTAATAAAATATATAGTATTATTTTATATTGCTATAAATGGTAATAATTAAAGAGTATATCTAAAATAAGTAATTATTTTTTAAAAAGGATCCACTCAAGTAATTAATCCTTGTAATTTTTCCTTAAAAGTATGTGATTTATGTAATTTGCCCATAAAAATAAGCAAAAAATAACAAAGGAATGAAGAGATAATCTCAAATTTGGGCTCTTTGCCCAAATTCAAATTGTTGGGCTTGGCAGCCCAAATCTGTCCTAATTCTAAAATGGGCCCAGCTGTAATAAAATAAAAATAGGCCTCAACCCTTTTCTATTCTTTCTGGATCTATTTTGCAAAAAAATGGGCTTTGGCCCATTTTTCGTCCCTGTCAAGCTGAGGAAACACTGAGTGTATATCTGTGTATATGAGCAATATATCAGCCTGTTTTGCCTTCAACACTTGTATATTAACTTTCATTTGCCCTGTATTTCAGTCTCCCCTTCACTTGAACACCGATGAGGCTAACTCAAAGAAACTCAACTCGATGAAATGCAAGGAATGAGTTCAAAGTGGACTAGAATTGATGTCACATGCATTACAGAAAATATACATATACAAGAGTCGATACATTAAATCAATGTAGGAGGCATAGAAAGAGTGGCATCAGAACATCAAAACAAAATTTCTATATTATTGTTGCAAACAGTGGCGGATGCAGGATTTTTATTGAGATGGTTCAAAAAATAAAATGTGATAAAAAAAAGGATGTTATCCAGACTCAAAAACGCGAAGTTCAAAATGTAGCAAAATTTAGTTAATTAGTGAATTCGGCTAAAAGTTGAATGAAACGAATTAATATAATTAACTAACGAGCTTTTTAATCTTTAACAAAATAAAACAATTAACTAATTAATTCAAAAAATAATAACTATTGACTAAGAAATACTAATTAACAAAATCTTTTTGAGATGATTTTTGAATATTCATAAAATGTATTAGTTATATACATAATTATATAAAAACATATATTTTATTTTTAAAATGACAAAAATACATAAAATATAACAAGAAAAATATTTTGAATTTTATAAAACTAATTATTTCAAATTGTTTGAAATTAAAGAAACGAGATAATTAATTTATACCGTGGAGGGTCAAAATTTGGTGTCAACCGGGATGATCCTCTTTCTCATTTTTGCTGAAGCTTTGGCTCTTTATGGGCTTATTGTTGGCATTATACCGTCTTTCCGAGCTGGGTAGTCCAGAGCAGAGTGAAGTTGACTTATCAACTCTATTCTTACTATGATATATATGCAAATTTCAGAAAACTTGGCCTAAACTTGATCCTTGCTCAAGTCGAAAACAACTTTTCTATCCCATCCTTTTTAAACTCAACTTATAGATTATACTGTCTATGTTGTTATTTGTTATTATGGTCCTTCTGTGTAAGAGCCTAAGAGGCATCTTTGATATAACTAGAATACAACAATGGAGTAATCACATTTGTAAGAGGATTTCAGCCAAATAATTTATCACTATGGTTGAAATATACACAACATATTGACTTGTGTACGCATACGATCATTAGCAGTGGCGGAGCCACCTTGCAATGAGGGGGTCATCTGACCCCCTTCGGCGAAAAATTATATGATTTATACATGGTTAAAATAAATTTTTAGGTATATATAGTAGATGTCGAACCCCCTTCGGCTACTTCGTGTGTCTATTTTTTAGATTTTGAACCCCCTTACTGAAAATCCTAGCTCCGCCACTGATCATTAGCTGGAAAAAAACATTTATTGCCTGACAATGGTAAAATAAAAAAATTTGCTAAGGGTATCGAAGAATTAATATGTATGTACGAAAATAATTTATGACCTATATACTTCATATAATTGTTTCTATACATAATATAATTTTTCAATAAAAAATATTCAAACTAATTCTTGTAGCCCCGTATATTTGTTAAGAAACCATATACTAGTCTTGTTTCAGCTATGTGTAATATATATTTTTTTACTATGAACACAACTTCATTTGTAATTTAGTTGAACCAACTAGATAGAATGTTGGTTTCAAAAGAATGAATAACTTCAAATAGTCCTGAGATTAAATTATAGTGTCACTTAATTTGTTGTTTAGTCGGCAAGTTCGGGATAACTTATCTCGGGATAAATAATTAGTACCGGAATAAGTTATCCCTTCCCTTGGGGTGGTATAGTAATCCCGGAATAACTTATTCCGGGATAAAATGACTAAATGACAAAAATATCCCTTTAAACACTTTTTATACATTACTTTTCACATTCATGAAGGGTATTTTTGTAAACATATATATTGTTCTTAAGATTTATTATTCTGAATACAACAAACCAAACACTCAATATAAAAAATAATCTTAGCATAATTTATCTCATCATAACTTATCTCATCATAACTAATCTCATCATAACTTATCCCACCATAACTTGAATTCAAACCAAACGACTCCTAATAGTATCACATAATTAGATTTAACTTATAATTTTTGATTTATTTTTACTTAAAAACAAGTACTATTTCAAAATATCTTTTTTATTTACCCAATAACAAGCTCAAAGTCTCTTTTTTTTGGAAAATTTTCAAAATGTCAATATTTTAGTTTGTTATGTATCTGATTTATGTATTCTTTTATATGTTTGATTTAAAAGAATACAATTATTTAATAACAAAAAAGAGAAAAAATTTATTATGTTTTCTTCGTAATTGTATACCAATAATTTTTACATTTTATGTACTTACTTTACCATTCAAATTAAAATTAGTATATTACTTTCATAATGAAAATTAAAATTGTATTCCAGTGAAATTGTATTACATGATTGTATCCCAATATAATCCAATGATTACATATGAATATGATTTATGAAAGGATACAAGATTCTAGAAAAAAAATAGCATACATGGTGAAAATATTACAATTTGTTGAGGAAGGATACCATTTTTTTTTTAAAAAAAAACGCAAATTAACTATGAAAGAAATAGGAATACAAGATTCTGAAAAAAAATAAATAGCATACATAGCGAAAATAATACAATCTGTTGAGGAAGGATACAATATTCTAAAAAAAAATACAAATTAACTATGAAATAAATAGGATACAAGCTTAAGAAATACAAATATAAATGCTAAGTAAAAGAAAAATAATTGACAAACAAATTAAAATTAATATGAATACAATTCCGGTTTGAATACAACTTTTACAACCTTCTTCTCTGACTCTCTCTTTCTTCTTCATCTGTCGTGTTCCTTTTTTCTGATTTTTTGTTCACCAAATCTAAAAATTCGTATTCACTTGTGCAAAAGTAACCCTATAAGCAAAATTCAAAAGTATTAAATATGAATGTATAAAATATTAAATAATATATGATGTATGAATGCCAATGTAGATTTCTACAATCTACTAAATCTCAAATATGAAAACAAAATTACAAAAAAATTGAACAATATTGCTTAAAAGACGAAAAATCTGAAATACATAAAAGAGGAAAATCTCACAAAATACTTGGTGAATATGAAAATAAACTCACAAAAAAATCAAACAATACGGATTAAAAGACAGAAAATTCGAAATACAAAATATTTGGTGAATATGAAAACAAAATCACAAGAAACTTCACAAAATACTTGTTGACTTCAAATTTACTTTAACAATGGGTGAAAAATCTTTTGAATTAAGTGTGACATTTCTTAAACAAAGTGTAAGAAATTCGAAGAGTTGATTTTTTTGAACAAAGAAAGGAGATAACAATGGTGAAAAAGAGAAGAGAGAGAAAATAGTGATTTGGGGTAAAACCTAGAAAGAGGGGTAAGAGTGATGATTTTTTTATTTTTTTTACGGGATAGTGAAATAAATAATGGCATAATTTGAGAAATAAAAGGAAAGAAGATTAATTATATTAGGATTCAATTTATTTTCTAAAATTTTGACATATTGACATTTTTAATAATTATTTTAAAGTGTAGATGTTTTTAATAATTATGTTAAAGATTGTGACTAGTTTGCTAATTTTCCCTTCTTTTTTTTTGGTTTCTCACTTGATGTTTGAGCCCACATTGGAGCCCCGACTATATCCGAATCGCGCTCTGCAGGGCCCATTCGGGGTGGCGCTCCCAACATGATTTTTTTCATACCCAGGACTCGAACCCGAGACCTCTGATTAAGGGTGAAACTCAAAGTCTCTTACAAAATAGATATGGAGTTCAGTTTTTTTTTTAACTATTTCTTGTTTTTCGTTTTTCCTTCTCTAATCTCTACGTACCACGTGTAATCAAAATATTTTTTAAAAGTGTATTATTTTTGTTTATATTTAACTGATTGCTTACGCCATCGTCTCATTTATTTCTTGATTTATCATCAATTATAAAATGTATATTGCCTTGCAATTTATTTTCTTTGTATATTTGATTTGGTTTTTGTCTTCACTATAGTCTAGCACTTCAATCAAGTTATAATAATGGTTCCAATAATTGCTGCAATTATGTGGTTCTTATTCTTTTGTTTTATTTTCTTCATTTAAGTGGAGCAACAAACCTTAACTACTTCATTTAATACTAATATTTATTAAAGTTGATGAATACTAAATATTTGGAGTTCAAGATGAAAATATGTATGAAAGTTGTTTGAACATAATTTTCATTTGAAAGAAAAAATTATAATTTGTTAGTGAATATCATTATCTCACTTGAAATACTTTTTTAATTATTAAAAAAAAAAGACGACAATTACTCCACTTGTTTCCTATCTAAAAAGATACGAGATATAATTTATTAAATATTTTTTGAGAATTGATCTGTATTAAAAAGAATTACTTCTTCAATATTACGAGTATTGGTTAGAAAAATTCCAACTTCATATTTGAATTTCTAAAATAACAGTTATATTTTACAAATTTTTTTTAGCTAAAGTAACCGCTAGCATCCATCCTCGCCGCTTAACTTTTGCCAAATGTCAAAAGTGAGGTACATTTCTCTATATTGAAAATGTCCTTTTTTATAAAGATTTTTTTAATCCTTTTCTTACTTAATTACTCCAATTCATTTGGTTTTGTCATATTACATATCATGCATTCGATTTCCAATGACAGAAAAAAGAAAAGAAAAATCCCTACTTAGATTTAAAAACATTATCATGTCTGACACTTCTGATTGTGCATTGTTTCAATTGGATAGATAAGATAGAATAATAAATTAGGGCATGGCCTAAACAAAAAAAAATTCTTAATAAAGGAAAAATTCAAAACCTTCCCATCTATTTTTCAAATTGCTCTATTATATCATTCGTTATATTTTTGGTCCATTTATGCTTTTGGCATTTGTAAATAATCTTGTATTCATCTTTAAGTATTAATAAAACTCCAACATAAGAATGAACTCCATGTATTCAAATTCTTCGTGAAAAAAGTTTAAGCTTATCTCTAAACTTTTTATTATGATTTAATTCTTATTATAAATATTTACATGTAGCCACCTTAAAAGTTATTTGTTTACTTTATATATATATATATATATATATATATAAGACATGCATCAGCTATTTTGTGTTTATAAATTATAGTAATACATGGCCTTTTGTAAAGAGAATATGTTCTTTTAGGAGGATTAGGTCAGACATGGCCCATAAAGAGTGACCTAAACAAATTAGGTCTTGATTAAATGCAAATTTGTCAAATTTATGGAAGATTTTCAATCGTTTAATATCATTGTTTTCCTTTTCCTTGTGCTTTCAACGCAATCTATTTAGGTTTTGATGTACCAATAAATTGTATAATAATATTCAGTTGATGATATCAGCAAAGTTTTTTTAAAAAAAAATTGTTTTGCACTTTATTATTTCAACAACATATTCAGTATAATTGTGTAGGTGAAATTTGAGAGAATAGATCAAGTGTAAGCAAACCTTATCCCTACCTTATTACTTATTAGAGGTAGAACAATTACTTTCAAAAGACCCTTGACTCGAGTAATTCATATATCAAAGCTTTTAAAAAAAATTATATAGATATAAAGTAGAGATAATAAATAATTATAGAGAAACTATTACATAGTTGATAAATTATTGTGTCAAGTAAACATGTACTTATTATATATCATACAGGATAGAAAAATAAAACAAAATACTAGTACCTGAGTAGAGGATAAATTAAAAAAAAAAACAAACTATTATGACATTATTAAAATGGATACTATTTTTGTAATGTCATCAATTCATTAGCTCATCTTTGGAAAAGTAAATTTTCTTATCTTGTCTTTTGGCTATGTTGAAGGACTTCCACACATTTCACACCATGACCTAACAATTTAATTTGTTACCATCTTTTAACAATTTATATAGATATTATATAGTATCACTTTTGTTATGCTAAATGTTTTAGTAAAAGAGGATGATATAATGTTATCTCATCTGCAATTAAAAGGAAAAATAATAATAATGAGAGATTGAATTGAAATTTTTTAGTGAGATCAACCTTTATATGAGTAGGTAGTTGAGTATTATCGAGAATTAAAATCGAAGATTAGATAGTTGAGTGTTGTCATATTTTACAAGTGAGAGGTAGGGGCTAAACTCCCCTCCTTTTATCATTATCAATAGTATTAGTAGTTAATAATTACGTAGCTTCTTATTTTTATTCAACGTATATTATTATTTGTCATTTTATTTGTTTTGTATTTTGCTATCTTACTATCATACTCCCTCTGTCCCTAATTACTTGTCCACTTTTTCTTTTTTAGTTGTCCCTAATTATTTGTCCATTTTGACAAATCAAGAAAGGACAAAAAATTTTAACTATTATATCCTCAATTATTTATTTTGAAAAAGGTAAAACTTTTTGAAAATCTCAAGTATTTAATTTATCCACTTCATAATTAATAGGGGTAAAATGATAAACTCACTATGTCAATCATTATTTTCTTAATAGGTTTGACAATTCAAAAGTGGACAAGTAATTAAGGACACATGAATATATTCTTTCAACTCTACTTTGAATTTTTTTCTTTTGGGACGGAGTTTTTGTTGGAAACAACCTCGATCTCTATGACCTCACAAAAATAGGGATGAAGTATTTTCTAGACATGATTTCTGAAATTACACTAAGTATATTGTTATTGTTGTCGTATATACCGTTTACGTTTCTTTGCAAGTAAAATGAGGTTTTAATTTCATGGCACATTTGACCAATTCAAGATGCAAATTTAGAAGTAACTTATTTCAAAATACTTCATCTAAGATGAAGTAAAGATTGGTTTATTTTGCGTCACTGTATACATATTACAGACTCAAGCCTACCAAATTGGAATATAAAAATTAGAATAACGTAACTAACGTGTTATGTAAATTATGAAGCAACACGAAAATGTTTAGAAAAAAAGACAGTTGATGACAACATTAACTTGGTGCGTAATTAATAATGAAGATAGGCAGCCCTCTGAAGTAACGTGTATATATTTATTATTTCTTTAGTGTTATATTAGTCATCCACTTTCTCCTTAAAATATCATTAATAAAATCTTTGAAGAAAATATATTTAGAACTTTACAAACTTGTTTACTTTGTGAAAAAAATATTAGTACTAATTATAAGGGTAAAATTGGAAATATGTAATTAATTTTATTAATAAATAATTTAAAATAATTATTTTTGATAATGTGAACAATTAATATGAGACGAAGGGAATACTAATATTCGGAGCCAACTTAAATTTCTTAAGCAACTCCCGATTTTATTTAATTTTCCTTTGTAACGTGCATTAGGTTTTGCATGACCAAATTCATTTTCTTCCTCAAGTTTTCTACGACACGCCATTATATTTAAGGTTTCTATATATATGTTAGTAAATATTATGTTGGACTTTGAAATATTTTAATATTAAAATATTAAAGTACAGTATATTAAAAGGCATAAAGTGGAAAAAGTAATTGATAAGTTATTGTCATGCATGTGATCGGAATGTTATCGCGAGTTTGAATTGTGAAAATAATATCTTACATGTAGAATAACAAAGTAAATTTGCACATAATAAATTTGTACAGTCCAATTTTTTCATGGATTGCAGGTATAATGAAAATTTAGTGCACTTGATCGTCTTTCTTTAAAGAAAAATAGAGATAGATGCCTTCATTAATTTTTTGTTAGATCATGCAACTACTGTGACTACATGTTCTTCCCATTATCTTATATTAATTGTACCTTATTAGTTATTACACCTCAAATCATTATTTACCCAACTTCCAGCTAATTATCAAACAAAATTATGTTCTAATTTTCTAGTTTGAAAGCATTTTTTGAAGGAAATCTTTTGATAAACCAAGCCTACGTAGAATATATATTGTGTTTGTAATTTGAAGTTGCTGTAGTGAAAGAGAAAAAGAGTTGAGACGATAAAGAAAATATTTTAGATCTCGTCAATTTATTTTCTAAAAAGTAGAGAATATATTGTTCTAGTCTTATGATGTTGTCGGACTATTATATATTTTAAAGGAAACAACAAGTCAAAAACTTACATTGTTGGACCAGTAAAAATACACCGCAGTAAATTTATTTTTTCTTTAAAGGAAAAAAAAGTCAAATATCTGTGTCTGTACCTCCATAAAACAAAAGTCTCGACAATTTTTTAAAATGAACGTTACGTTTCATCAATCCCAAGCACATTATACCTTGGGATTATTTAAAAATTGAAACGTCTGCCCTTATAATATATATATTAAAAAAAAATTACTACTGCTCCATTATGTTTTATTAGTTCAGTATATAAAATATATTTTCCTTTTACTTATTATTCTTAATAAATTAAGAATATTTCTTTGTTCAATTGATCTTTATTGCTAACTGTTTAAGCTTATCTAAGCACTTGCAATCACAGACAGATTTTCAACGCATAGTTATTAGTAAAATAACCCTTAATAAGTCATGATTTTATAAGTGTTAATGCAAAGTTAATACTGAATTAGGAAATTATTTTATCTCGCACTTAATATTTACGTCAAATTATATATTTACATCTTGACTTATTTTTAATTTATTAATGCATAGAGATGGAACAAACCATGTGGTGAAAGGCAATGAGCTTCGTACACGTGCAAACTAGTACTAGCTAAGAGCATATGGGATTCAACCACGTATGTGTGAAAATACATTTTATGGGATTTTGGTTATTCGTTATAATCATATGATATTCGAAGTCTATAAATTTGGATAATTCAAATAAGTGTATTATTCATAACGAAAAAACACTTTTTATCGAGAGTTCTTTTTGTATTTCGAAATACAAATTTGAAACTTTATTTTTGAAATTTTTTATCGGAAGCATTTTGACCTCATTTCTTTCATTTTTATTTACATGTGTGTAGTGTGTACTCAAACATACGATGTTATTAAATAGTAGTCAAGTATTAAAATAAAGTCAAATATATCATTTAATTAATTTCTTATTCATAGTATATAATTAAGCAATTGGGACCTTATCATTATTGCAAGTTTTCATAATTAATTAAATTGTCAGTACATACACATTCATTAATAATGCAATTAATTGCTTCTGTACTAAATATTCATATTTAGCAAGTTGCATTGTACATGCATGTTATGATTTTTCTAGTCTTTTGAAATGTATTTTTCTAATTTATATAATATTATTAGGTTAGCACGTGAAAACGTTAGTTGATCATGTTGTAGAAATATAACCTCGCATGTGCTTGCAGAGTTGTTAATGATACGATATGATCCATTTTTAGAACAGTTTGGTGCATTAAACTTTCGCTATATATGAGATTTAGAAAATAATTGTACCACAAGAATTTATGTACGCAATCTTATCCTTAATTTGAATTTTATTAATTGTTTAAGCACGTTGTAGTGAAGTTAACTATGCATCTTCTTCTCAATAAGGATGCTTATAAACTACTCGCTCTGTTCTATATTAGTTGATCATATCGTTTTAACATTCATATTAAAAATCATAATAAAGAAAATATTTTTACTAATTCACCCATTAAAAACTTTATTAAAATTTTGCAAACAAACGTGAATACTTTAAAAACAAATTAATTGTAAGGATAATATAGAAAAAAATTAATTAATGATTTCTTGATTTAGAAAGGTGGACAACTAATATAAAATAACTATTTTTAGTAAGATGATCAATAATATGAGACGAATAAGGTAATGATTTGCAATATTTTGAGGGAGAAGATTCAACTTTTTATGTATTTAATTTGTCGTCTCATTAATTTCAATTAATTTGTAATTGGACATTTCCTAATTGGGGTTAAACTATTTATGTTTAATATATTTAGTTTTTAGATCTTAATCATTTTTGTAGAGATCTGCATTTTTTTTAATATATAATTTAGATCAGCTCCCAGGTATTACATTATTATTTACTCCTATTATTACTCATTTGCATGGGCTTTGGCAGCTCCATTTCTCCTATCAGATTATATAAAAATTTGTTTTCCATTTCTGTTAATTTTAGTGGTAGAAGTCTCTGCATCTCAAATAATATCTTATGAATAATATCACCAAGATATAAATCGAAAACTTCAATAAAAATAAAACGATTATATGTGGCATTTAGTGACTTGAATTGGGCACGTGGAAATTTTATGAAAATAACAAAGTGACAAGTTGACGCTAATGAATATGGTTGGTGAGGCATAGCAGCTATCCATTATAATATTTATATGGGTCACTAATAGAGGTGGTGCCAAGATTAAGAGTTTGAGAGTTCTAAATTTATTTTTTTAAGAAAAAGAGAAGGGGTTCAAACCACTACTCTAGTGTGAAAAGCATTTCCACAGTTTTTTCCTTACCATTGAACCATCAATCGATTTCGTTAGGGATTCATAAGTTAATATATATATAATTTTCTAATACAAATATAGGGTCTACCAAAAAACTATTGGATTCGTTCGAACCCACGAACCCCCATCTAGCTTCATCTTTGGTCACAAATATATATATTTTTCTTCATGTTTGATTTATCATCATTCAAAATTTACAAAATATATGATTATACAAACAAGACAAGTGTTAAGCCATTTGCAAGTTAGATGGTATCAAATATCAATCCCAATAGGGAGAAAAAACCTAGAAGGGTCATTAGTCGTGACTTGCCAAATCCCATTATCTAACAAAAAGAAAAAAATGGACATTGAAAAGTAAGAAGAAGAAAAAAAAGACTAACTTTCCTATGATAATTTTAAATTAGCATTTCAACATGTGATTTAAAGTTATGATTTCATATTCTAAATTTTCTAAAAGACATAATTTGTGATTTCATATTTTTTTTAATGTAAAATTTCATATGTTTATATTTATTTTATTTTAAAAAAAAAGATTCATTATTTTAATTTTGCAAAGAAAGACTCATGAGCATGATTGAAGAGATTGTTTGTATTATATGAAAGAATTATATTAAAGAATAACTAACTAGTTATTGCTATTGTTGACTAGTAAAAGAAACATAAAGATTGTGATTTCTCAATGCGGTTTCTTATTATATTTTGAATCTTGTTTATGAACCATATATAATTTGCTCATTTGTTAAAATTGTATAAGAATGGA
>JAJOOR010037970.1:0-10373 GCA_036250505.1 Solanum acaule | reverse complement strand
ACCACAACCACTAGGTGAAATCACCATTAAAATATATCTAACCTATCAGCAAGCAAGACCCAACAATAATATCAACACATATTTGCTAAATCACACCCGAAGAATGGGGGTTTTTAGCCACACATCAAGAGATAGAAATTTATACCTTCAATGATGTTGAAATCAAATGGGTATAGAGAAATAAGTTTTGATTTGAGCAAAGAAGGAAGAATCCAAGAGACCCACTTCCAAATTGGAAGAGATGAAACCCTTTTCTTCTTCAAGTCTTCAAACCCTTACAAACTTGAGAGTAAAATAAAAGTACTAAATATTCTTTCTAAAATCTGATAATAAAAATTGATACTAAAATCTCCTTCTAAAATCTTCTACTCTTAATGAGTATTTATAGTTTTCAAAAATCTGTGCTGCGGCGGATCACTCGGCGACATTAGTCGGAATCGCCGATCAATTCGGTGATTTGCCCTTTGGTGTAGTTCATCGCCGTCTTGCACCATCATTTGGCATCTTCGTGCTCTGGATCATTGGCGACATAGTACAGCTTCACGGGTCTTCTCAGCGATGCGCCAACTGCTCCCTTTTTCCGCCTACTTGATCCTTTACTTCAGGGCTCAGCACACTGGAACAAAAGGTGAAGTGAGACCCTTCGGCGATTCGCCAAGTGAACTCATCAATCCTTAGGCCTTCATTTTCTCGTTCTTTTCAGCCTTTTCGTTCCTTTTTGCGAAGTAGTGTCATGCATTCCTTCAAACTTCAAATACCTTCAATGATGTTGAAATCAAATGGGTATAGATAAATAAGTCTTGATTTGAGCAAAGAAGGAAGAATCCAAGAGACCCACTTCCAAATTGGAAGAGGTGAAACCCTTTTCTTTTTCAAGTCTTCAAACCCTTACAAATTTGAGAGTAAAATAAAAGTACTAAATATTCTTTCTAAAATCATAACAAAATTTGATACTAAAATCTCCTTCTAAAATCTTCTACTCTCAACGAGTATTTATAGTTTTCAAAAATCTGTGTTGCGGCGGATCACTCGACGACATTAGTCGGAATCGCCGATCAATTCGGTGATTTGCCCTTTGGTGTAGTTCATCGCCGTCTTGCACCATCCTTTGGCATCTTCGTGCTCTGGATCATTGGCGACATAGTATAGCTTCACGGGTCTTCTCAGCGATGCGCCGACTGCTCCCTTTTTCCGCTTACTTGATCCTTTACTTCAGGGCTCAGCACACTGGAACAAAAGGTGAAGTGAGACCCTTCGGCGATTCGCCAAGTGAACTCATCAATCCTCAGACCTTCATTTTCTCGTTCTTTTCAGCCTTTTCGTTCCTTTTTGCGAAGTAGTGCCATGCATTCCTTCAAACTTCAAATACCTTCAATGATGTTGAAATCAAATGGGTATAGAGAAATAAGTCTTGATTTGAGCAAAGAAGGAAGAATCCAAGAGACCCACTTCCAAATTGGAAGAGATGAAACCCTTTTCTTTTTCAAGTCTTCAAACCCTTACAAATTTGAGCGTAAAATAAAAGTACTAAATATTTTTTCTAAAATCTAATAATAAAATTTGATACTAAAATCTTATTCTAAGCTATAACTCTCAACGAGTATTTATAGTTTTCAAAAATCTGTGTTGTGGTGGATCACTCGGAGATATTAGTCAGAATCGCCGATCAACTAGGCGATTCGCCCTTTGGTGTAGTTCATCGTCATCTTGCACCATCCTTCGGCATCATCGTGCGCTGGGTCATTGGGCGACATAGTACTGCTTCGCGGGCTTTCTCGGCGATGCGCCGACTGCTCTTTTTTTCCGCCGACCTGATAATTTATTTCAAGGCTCAGCACACTGGAACAAAAGGCAAAGTGAGACCCTTCGACTATTCGCCAAGTGAACTCGGCGATTCTCAGGCCTTCATTTTCTTGTTCTTTTCAGCCTTTTCGTTCCTTTTTGCGAAGTAGTGTCCGTGCATTCCTTCAAACTTCAAATACCTTCAATGATGTTGAAATCAAATAGGTATAGAGAAATAAGTCTTGATTTGAGCAAAGAAGGAAGAATCCAAGAGACCCACTTCCAAATTGGAAGAGATGAAACCATTTTCTTCTTCAAGTCTTCAAACCCTTACAAACTTGAGAGTTAAATAAAAATACTAAATATTCTTTCTAAAATTTGATAATAAAAATTGATACTAAAATCTTATTCTAAGCTATAAATCTCAACGAGTATTTATAGTTTTCAAAAATCTGTGTTGCGGCGGATCACTCGGCGACATTAGTCGGAATCGCCGATCAATTTGGCGATTTGCCCTTTGGTGTAGTTCATTGCCGTCTTGCACCATCCTTCGGCATCGTTGTGCTCTGGGTCATTGGGCGACATAGTACTACTTCACGGGCCTTCTCGGCGATGCGCCGACTGCTCCCTTTTTCCACCGACTTGATCATTTCCTTCAGGGCACAGCACACTGGAACAAAAGGCGAGGTGAGACCCTTCGACAATTCACCGAGTTTGGTGATCCTCAGGCCTTCATTTTCTCGTTCTTTTCAGCCTTTTCGTTCCTTTTTGCGAAGTAGTGTCCATGCATTCCTTCAAACTTCAAATACCTGAAACTTAAAGGTTTTTATCAGATATTGAGATAATATAAGCATTTGAGGACACAATTTCTATTAAAATATAGCCCTAAATGAGTCCAATTTGTGGACTCTTCAACATCCCCAACTTAAACTTTTGCTTGTCCTCAAGCAAACTCAAGTTCGGCTGTTCAAAAAGAGTGTCTCAAACAGTGCTACACAAGACTCAATCATGAATGTACACAACAAGACTTCAAACTACTTATGCGAAGATACAATTGTGTACTTAAATATTCAAGTTGTAACACACCATTACCAAAGATTCTCATGCTCACAATACTTTCTACTAATGTAAGTTCAAGCTCAACGAAAGTATCTAAATGCCTCACACAAAGAATGATTCCATATTCACACATAGAAGTTTGCCCTTATTTTCATATAGACTTTCGGTTCGGCTCACTCAAGATAAAAAAGGTCTTTTCAAGGCTTGTAATGGGACTAAGTGCATAGGTATGGTAATTTAGGCTCAGTGACTTCTTCATCTTTATGAGATGTGGTGTTCTCAAAACGTCCTTTTTCTTTCCTTTGTCACTTTTTCTTCCAGTGCTTCTAAGTCATCCATTCATTCACTCTCCATGTATTGCTTCGAAACCCAACTCCTTTTGTACCTTTATTCAAAATATTATATATATACCTTTTTTAGAAGGGTTTTCATTTTGTTTTGCAATACCATGGGTTAGAAAGACTTTTTCTTGCACTTCTTGACTTCTCCTTTTCCTTTTCACCACACTTTGGCTAAGTTGGCTATTCACTCAACCACAAATCAAGAGGATTATAAGTAGTGGGTCCAGTAAGGTCTAGGGTTCATCAAGTCTAGCGGTCTTGGTTTCACGACCTCCCTCTCGGGCAAGCCGAAAATACATGAGTGACTTTGTATTTGTAACTACAAACCCATTAAATAAAACCACAACCACTAGGTGAAATCACCATTAAAATATATCTAACCTATCAGCAAGCAAGACCCAACAATAATATCAACACATATTTGCTAAATCATACCCCAAGAATGGGGGGTTTTAGCAACACATCAAGAGATAGAAATTTATACCTTCAATGATGTTGAAATCAAATGGGTATAGAGAAATAAGTTTTGATTTGAGCAAAGAAGGAAGAATCCAAGAGACCCACTTCCAAATTGGAAGAGATGAAACCCTTTTCTTCTTCAAGTCTTCAAACCCTTACAAATTTGAGAGTAAAATAAAAGTACTAAATATTCTTTCTAAAATCTGATAATAAAAATTGATACTAAAATCTCCTTCTAAAATCTTCTACTCTCAACGAATATTTATAGTTTTCAAAAATTTGTGTTGCGGCGGATCACTCGGCGACATTAGTCAAAATCGCCGATCAATTCGGCGATTCTCCCTTTGATATAGTTCATTGCCGTCTTGCACCATCCTTCGGCATCGTCGTGCTCTGGGTTATTGGGCGACATAGTACTGCTTCACGGGCCTTCTCGGCGATGCGTCGACTGCTCATTTTTTCTGCCGACTTGATCCTTTCCTTCAGGGCTCAGCACACGGGAACAAAAGGCGAAGTGAGATCCTTCGGCGATCCTCAGGCCTTCATTTTCTCGTTCTTTTCAGCCTTTTCGTTCCTTTTTGCGAAGTAGTGTCCATGCATTCCTTCAAACTTCAAATACCTTCAATGATGTTGAAATCAAGTGGGTATAGAGAAATAAGTCTTGATTTGAACAAAGAAGGAAGAATCCAAGAGACCCACTTCCAAATTGGAAGAGATGAAACCCTTTTCTTCTTCAAGTCTTCAAACCCTTACAAACTTGAGAGTAAAATAAAAGTACTAAATATTCTTTCTAAAATCTGATAATAAAAATTGATACTAAAATCTTATTCTAAGCTATAACTCTCAACGAGTATTTATAGTTTTCAAAAATCTGTGTTGCGGCGGATCACTCGGCGACATTAGTCGAAATCGCCGATCAACTCAGCGATTCGCCCTTTGGTGTAGTTAATCGTCATTTTGCACCATCCTTCGGCATCGTTGTGCTCTGGGTCGTTGGGCGACATAGTACTGCTTCGCGGGCTTTCTCGGCGATGCGCCGACAACTCCCTTTTTCCGCCGACTTGATCATTTCCTTCAGGGCACAGCACACTGGAACAAAAGGCGAAGTGAGACCCTTCGACGATTCACCAAGTGAACTCGGCGATTCTCCGGCCTTCATTTTCTCGTTCTTTTCTACCTCTTCGTTCCTTTTTGCAACATAGTGTCCATGCATTCCTTCAAACTTCAAATACCTGAAACTTAAAGGTTTTCATCAGATATTGAATTAATATAAGCATTTGATGACACAAGATCTATTAAAATATAACCCTAAATGAGTCCAATTTGTGGTCTCATCAGGTATCACGCCTGGAACACATTACTATTAGTTGGCTCGAGTACGTTACCTGATATATGTTGCTATATGATTGAATTAGATACCACGCCTTGTACGTGTTTGATTGTTCTCTTGTATGTTGGTTTCATGAATGAATCAAGTTTATTTCTTAAAGGGGTTTGAAACATATCAAATAAGGGGGAGTGAGTCTAGGTGATTTAGTAAGAGGCTGGCAGACTGGTTAACATGGTCAATGAAGGGACTTTGGGTTTGGTAGAATAAGCAGTGCGAGATATCTCTATGTGATATATGGTTAGATTGTGATCTAATATGAGTGTGACAAGTGACCTATATGGTACGATTGGCAGTGAAAATGAAGTAGGAAGTATGAAATTAAGAGTTATGGATCATGATGGTTAGATCGGGATAGTAAAAACGTTTGGCTAAAGTTTGGGTTTGGTGATTGTCATATTGCATGTTTCTTTTTAAACAGTTACATGATATTATATGGTTGGGTTGATCGATGATGCCTTTCAGTACGTGTTGTTTGTATTGATGCTACGCTTGTTAGACCACTTGGTATAGATTGATTGTAGGATCAATGATGTTTGTTAGATGAAGATGAAGATGATCTCCGGCAACTTCTACTCCTCTTCCTTCATGATGGAAATTGTGTCTATTTAATTTAAATCTTGTATTCTCTTAGAAACTCTTGTACCTGTTTAGACTAGTTCCTTGAAAAGAGTTTGTGTATTTCTTGACAAAAGCATTTTATTTTTTATCAAGGTAGAACATTTCTACATTTAAATAGGGTGTTAACTTTCATTTTTATTCACTTCCGCATTTAATGTCTAGTTGGGGGTAAGAGTTCTCCTATCTAGGTGTTAGAGTATGTGCCCACACGGCCCGATGGGTTGAATCGTGACATTTCAAAATAAGAATTTTAATCCACTTAGTCGATGCATGTTCTTCACTTGCTCTGACACGAGTGATACATCATATCCACGTCAGAAAAATTAATGTCATATCATATCAATATTATTGACCACGTCATTTTTATAGTCATCTACTAATTTTTTTTTAATGTTTGAATTTTATATGAAAAAAATTAAATGTGGCTAATAATGATATTTTGTAAAAATTAATAGCCATCTTTTCCATTATAACTCACTGAGGAGCTCCACCACTATTTATGTTGCATTAGAACAAACAAATCAAATGGACATACGAAAATATATAAAAATACAAAATATGAAATCGTCTAAGAAATAAAGCTCACCGAAAAGTGGAACACAAAATGGTAAAGTTCATCGAAGTTGCAATTTTCGGCATGTAACAATGCCTAATTACAACAACAACTCACACGTACACATAAATATATACATATGACCATAAATAAAAATTGACTGATTTTAATGAGTATGCCGAAAATATAGATTCAAATAGATTGGGTCTATGTTGGAGGAAACGAAGAAAATAATGATCCCAAGACGTTGCTTCAATGATGAAAATGTCGGAGCAATACCAGATAGGTGTATACACGGTCAGATCTAAGATTTCAAGGTCTAGACCACCATTTTCAAGTATAAATCTAGTGTTTATAGATACGAATAGATCGGGTCTATGTTGAAAGAAATGAAGACAATAATGACCCTAAGACGTTGCTTCAATGATGAAAATGTCGAAGCAATGCCAGAAAGGTGTATACACGGCCAAGTTTGAGATTTCAAGGTGTAACCATCATTTTTCAAGTATAAATCTAGTGCTTATAGATTCGAATAGATCGGGTCTATGTTAGAGGAAGTGAAGACAATAATGATCCTAAGACGTTGCTTCAATGACGAAAATGTCGGAGCAACGCCAGAAAAGTGTATACACGGCCAAATCTTTCAAGGTGTAGTCCACCATTTTTCATGTATAAATCTAGTATTTTACCATTATTAACATATTTTCTCATTCAATTATTTTTTAGATCTTATTTTGATTTTAAGTTAATTTAATACACATACTCACAGTCGCTTTTAAGAGTGTGATGTCACATACTCAGTCCTACCGAGAAAAATACATGCCATATATATTCGATCAATCATTAAAAAAGCTTAAAATTCTTACTTTGAATTAGTTTAAATGTCTAGTGAAACTTCGTGAAGTTGAAGGGTCCAATTTACAATGTGAGTTTAATATAGACGCCTCACAAGTCATTTCGCCTTATAATATAAACCATCCATAAATTTGTAATCCTATTTTTAAAAAAAATATATTAAGCATTAGATAAATAATTATATAGTTTATATTTGGGAAGTCTAATTCCTTATCTCACCAATTAAATTGTCCTTAAATATTACAGTAGAGTTTTCCATATAATTTCGAAAAGAAAGATTCATAATAAAAAATTTAATTCATATATTTCAAAGTCCTCAACTCTCAAGTATATCAGTATAAAAATATACATATACACACACACATATATATATATATAAAATATAATAAAATATTACTAGTAAATTATAATTATCACATATTTTACTTGTAAAGAGTAAATAAAAAAAATAAAAAGGTTGAACATTTGGTGTTGGGTTTGTGGAGTAATAGTGTCATCTTCATACAGTCTCTCATTTTGCCATTTTATTACACAGAGGTTCCGCTGTTAGATGAGCAAAACACATCTACTGATTTTTCTACCTTGCTTTCGATCTCCATTTCAAGTTGGAAGAGATCTCTTCGCCGTTAACTGGAATTTCCCCTCACTCTGATCTCTAGGGCTCTTCATTCACGAATCTCTGATTCACTCAATTCATCCACAAAGTTCCGTTTACAAAAATGGTGAGTTTTTCTAGTTTCAAGCAATTTGTAACGACTTTTGCGTTCTCGGATCTGATTCAATCCGATCCGGTTGTGTCTTCCGTTCGAATTTTTGTATATTGTTCGAATATTTTAAATTAATGAGTTTGCAACAGTTGTTAGGAAGATTCATGATTCGTTTAGGGTTTCAGTTTGTTTGAGATCTGGTATGTTATTACTAACTTAATTTCACTTGCTGCATTGTGTTTTTCCCCAATCTGGAACTCGAAATGACAGCCTCTGAGGTTGGAGATTAAGGTATGTAGCATTGTTCAAATTCCAATAATATTGGTGGTTTTGTATGTGGTATTTTTTTTTTGTTGGTACGTACTTACATTATGCTGACTGTTGTTATTGGATCAGAGAAAACTTGCTCAAAGATCGGAAAGGGTAAAGTCAGTGGATCTACATCCTTCCGAGCCATGGTAATTGACCTTCCATTTTATGAAATTATATCAATTTGTTTTCTGATGCAATATCTATGCTTGCTTTCTAGTTTTAAAATGTTATATATTGGAATGACTGGGCCCTATTAGAGAGAAATGGATATAGAGAATTCATGTAGCTGATGCCAAATAGTCGTGAGTTGAGGTAGTTGATTGAATTGTTTATTGGAGGGATATGTTTCTAGGAAAAAAAATATAACTTTTGTTTATATTTTGGAGTGGGAGATAAAGTGGGGGTGAGCTTAGTACATGTTGAGTTCGCTTGATTAAGACGAGCTGTTTATTTTATCATTAATTTTAGCTCTCCGCAGCTCATTCTTTGTCTTCCTTCTTGCAGGATATTGGCAAGTTTGTATTCAGGGACTGTATGCATCTGGAACTACCAGACCCAGGTACTGAAAATTGTGTTGTTTTCTAGTAAGTTTGAATTCTTGAATCTTCTGAGAGACATGTGTGACATTCTCATAGAATGCCATAGAGATAGGACATTCCAAAATAGAATGTGTGTCACGCGATATGACGAGAGGGTTTATCTTATATGGCCTTGGACCAAATCTTCATATACAAATGTGGAGACCTACAATAGCTGGTCTGATGGTAGCTTAATTCAGGCCACGCTTAAATGAACACGTCATGGAACGTGACCACTAGACTTTTTGTGTTGGTTGTGTGTTGATTCTTCAATGTGTTAATATGTTTACATAGCACACTTAGGTTGGGAGGATTGGATGGAAGTATAGAAAGACGATCTGCAAACTTATTTATCAAAAAAAAAAAAAGATGATATGCAAACTTTTTTGATGCTCAATAAAGAGTTTTTAATGAAAGAAAAAACATTAAGTTAGTGCCAAAATATAGTTACAAGATGTGCAAGTTTCCAGTTATATCTAACATAGCATCCACATCCTATATATAGTCTAGGTTGCACCAAAAAGCTACCATGGACATTGCGCTAAACTTATGGTTAATCTTAAAAAGTTCTATGGTTCCTTTTGGTCCTAACTGGCAACTGCCCACAAATTCACCAAATGTCCTGGGGGATAGTAATCCAGACTTGTTGAGTTCTCTTATTCAGTCCATCTTTGTTCCAGAACTTCAGAAGCTCTCAAGTGGAGTGTGGCCTGATCTCAGTATGGCTAAAACATGCACCACTGTTGGCGAGTCACCTTGCAGTGCAAAATAGATGACTAATATCTTTTTGATGTTCTTTGCATATAGGGCATCTCTCTTCACAGCTGACACCCTCTTCTCTAAGGATTAGTTTGAGTGAGGCCGATTTCCCTAGCTACTAACCAAGAAAACAGTAAACCTTTAGAAGGGCTTTGCTGTGCCAAGTCTTCTTCCATGGTCAGCAATCTGTGTTAGCTTTTGAGAACATCATCTCCATCTGTTTGGCTCCCCCATTTAATGGAATGACACTGATGTTGGTTTAGAACAGTGTTGTTAGCCTCAAGTTATGTTCTTCGAATTTTCCTGTCAATACTGTTTCTTCTAAGAGAAAGGTCCCATCCTTGAGTACTATAATATCAACAATTTCAGCATTGTGGAGAGTAGAAATGATGTGAATGATTTTCTCAATAAAAAAGAAATTAAATGCTATTCTTGTAAGGGTTAGTATCCCAACCAACTTTTCTTCCCAAATTAGATTTTCTTTTCATGTTAACGATGTGTCCAAGGCAGCTTGCGTGCACCTTGACTATTCAACTTGTCACTAATGTCAATGGCACGCTTAAGCCCTGTGCGAGGCGCAAAACAACACTTCGCCTTTCTTAGGCAGCGTTTTAGTGTCGTCATCAAGGCTTTAAGACATACTTTTTCTTGCCAATCAGCGTAACCCTGAAGAAGCGACAATAAACAAACGATGTTTCACCACTAGCACGGGTACCTAATAACTCTATCCATCAAGACTTAGGTAGATGGGAAAAAATCAGCTAGTGTTTTTTTGTCTATGCTGGAATCTGATCCTTGGTTGACAAGGTTTGCACCCAGACCACTAGGCCACACCCGTGTGCTGATTTTCTATCATTTCCTAGTAAAAACTATAGTTTGCTACAAAATTTGTCCAATGTGTTACCATAAAACAGTGCCATGTGGTGAACTTGAGACTCTGGTACACCAGGGAGAATCCAG
>JAJOOR010037967.1:0-13025 GCA_036250505.1 Solanum acaule | reverse complement strand
CTTGCTATTTTTTTTTTTATGCAATGTTTTCTTGGTAAAGAAAGTTTTAAATTCCTTATGGTTTTAGTGTCTATGCGATGAATGAATGCTAAGAGGCTCGTATTAGACCTCTTCGAGGTCGAGTACGCCGGTTACGACTAGGGGGTGCTCCCGGGTCGTGACAACATTGATTATCGTCAATTGAATAAAGTTATCATTAAGAATAAATATCCCCTTCAGAGAATTGATGACTTGTTTGATCAACTTCAAGGGGATAGCTATTTCTCCAAAATTGACCATCGTTCGGGTTATCAGCAATTAAGGGTGAGAGGGGTTGATACTCCTCAAGACAGCCTTTAGGACCCGGTATGATCTCTATGAATTTGTGGTTATGTCATTTGGGTTGACAAATCCCCCCGGCGGCATTTATGGATTTGATGAATAGGGTGTTTAGACAATACCTTGATATGTTTGTGATTGTATTTATCGACAATATTTTTATCCATTCAAGGAGTGAGAATGAACATATGGACCATTTGAGAATTGTGTTACAAGTTCTTAAGGACCAACAACTTTTTGCAAAGTTTAGCAAGTGTGAATTTTGGTTAAGGTCTGTAGCTTTCCTTGGTCATATTGTGTCAAGCGAGGGTATTGAGGTAGATCCTAAGAAGACGGATGCGGTCAAGATTTAGCCTAGACCCCTAAATCCTTCCGACATTTGAAGCTTTTTGGGTTTGGCCAGTTACTATAGGAGGTTTGTTGAGAGGTTTTCCTCCATTGCTTCTCCGTTGACGACTTTGACTCAAAATAAGTCTGAGTTTGAGTGGTCGGAGGCTTGTGAGAAAAGCTTCCAGGAGTTGAAAGATAGACTTACATCCGCTTCGGTGTTGACCTTACCGGAAGGTACGGATGGTTTTGTTGTATATTGTTACGCCTCTAGAGTGAGGTTGGGATGTGTCCTCATGCAAAATGGTAAAGTGATTGCATATGCTTCAAGGCAACTCAAAGTACATGAGAAGAATTATCCTACCCATGATCTTGAATTAGCGGTGATAGTATTTGCTTTGAAAATATGGAGACATTACTTGTATGGAGTCCATGTGGATCTTTTCACTGATCACAAGAGTCTTCTATATGTGTTTAGTCAAAAAGGCTTGAATCTCCGACATGGAAGGTGGTTAGAACTTTTGAAGGATTATGACATGAGTGTCCTTTACCACCCCAGAAAAGCTAATGTTGTAGCGGATGCACTTAGTAGATTGTCCATGGGTAGTGTGGCTCATGTAGATGATGAAAAGAAAGAATTGGTTAGAGAGGTGCATTTATTTGCCCGACTAAGTGTCCAACTAGTGGATCCCACCAAGGGTGGAGTCATGGTCCATAATGGTTCTGAATCGTCCTTTCTAATGGATGTAAAGTCTAAGCAAGATCTTGATCCTATATTAGTTGAGTTGAAAGTATTGGTACTCAAGAAGTACGTTGAGGCCTTCTCCCAAGGGGGAGATGGGGTGCTTAGGTACCAAGGTCGATTATGTGTTCCGGATGTTGATGGTTTGAGGAAGAAAATTTTAGTAGAGGCTCTTAGTTCTCAGTATTCTATTCATTCGGGAGCCACCACGATGTACCGTGATCTATGGGAAGTCTATTGGTTGAATGGTATGAAGAGAGATATTGCGGGATTTGTAGCCAAATGTCCTAATTGTCAACAAGTTAAGGTTAAGCATCAAAGGCCGGGAGGCTTGTCCCAAAATATAAGTATTCCCACTTGGAAGTGGGAAGATGTGAATATGGACTTTATTGTAGGTTTGCCTCGCACTTGAAGGCAAAATTATTCTATTTGGGTCATTATAGATAGGATGACAAAATCAGCCCACTTCATTCCCGTCAAGGTTTCTCATTCGGCGGAAGACTATGCCAAGTTGTGTATAAGTGATATAGTGAAGTTATATGGGGTTACTTTATCTATCATTTTGGATCGGGGTACTCAATTTACTTCACACTTTTAGAAGTCATTCCAAAAAGGGCTTGGTACTAAGTTCAAGCTTAGCATTGCTTTTCATCCTCAAACTGATAGGCAAGCAGAGCGTACCATCCAAACATTAGAGGATAGGTTGAGTGCATGTGTTATAGATTTCAGAGGTAATTAGAATGACCACTTTCCAATAATAGAGTTTGCCTACAATAATAGTTATCATTCTAGTATCGGTATGGCTCTCTTTGAAGCCTTGTACGGTAGGAGATGTAAGTCTCCGGTTGGTTGATTTGAGGCAAGTAAAATTGCTCTTATTGGTCCTAAATCGGTTTATGAAGCTATTGAGAAAGTGTCACGACCCGAGAGCACCCCCTAGTCGTAACACAGCGTATCGACACCTAAGGGATCTTATACAAGCCTCATAGTCATTCATTGCATTCAATAATGAAAATAGTGCGGAATTAAAACTTTATATTTAAAACCATACGATTCAAAACATTCAATACTCATAGAAATCTTTCAAAAGACACAGCGGAAGACTAAGTCTCACATTGCCATCTTAGACAAAACTTTAACAAGATAGGGTCACGGCCCTTTACAATCGAAGTCTTAACAATAGTCTTAATACAAGAAAGAACTAGAAAACAATAAGAGTCTTTTTCCTCGGCCTATGAGGACATACCAAGTCTTGGAGGAAAACTCTATCCAAGCACTTCAATCCTAGCTAGAACCAATCACTTGCCGAAACCTACACTTGTAGTAAAAATAGGAAAATATGGGTTAGCACACAAAATGTACTAAGTATGATGACCATGCAAAAACATGCTTTAAAAAGGGACATTTTGGTTGGAAACCATGCATTATGCCACTTTTTGGAAATATCAGGTACAATAGCATAAGAGACATACTATACAAGTATAATCATCATTCAAGTCATAATACCACATTTAGACAATATCATCATGTAAACCATTACCTTTACCTTAGACCTTCACTTCAAGTAACCCTCATGCTATACCTTGTGCAATGCATGGATAGTGTCCCATACTAACATCCACACCAAGGCACCACATTAAGGTCACCAAAAGTGAACTTACCATCCATTCCTTTTCACATTTACCCCATATCCATATAAAAGAGACATAACATTTCATAAGGCATGACAAGGGAAAATAACTCATAATATAACCCAAGTATGGCATACAAATCACATTAAGCATTTAAGAGTCAACATTCTTCAATTGCTTCATTTAGAGGATTTTCATACATTAGTCATTAAGACTTAAAGAACTCACTATGATCCTATCAAAGCCCACTAGTGCAATGCATAGATGGCATCTCATACTACCACCTACACTTCATAGTTACCTCTCAAGAAACCATAATGCACATCTCACATGATGGAAATAAGCGTTTAACTGACATAGACAATGCAAGCTAGACATGGAATCTGGTGTCATATAGCCCCACACCGTAAAGAGGTGTTACACTTGCCTAAGGTAGAACGATAACATTAGCTCGGATGAATCCTTAGCTTGGATGAAATCCACTAGCTAATATCCTATGTAGGCACATAGTTATAGGATAGGAAGATGTTCCTTGGAACTCTAACCTAACATTGGGAGAGTTTCCATCTAACCATATCCGCTCGGTGCTTAGCCTACATTCCCATATATTATTTCATTCACATTACATTAGTGTATTAGGGAGGAATGCCATAGGCCTATTGACCCATGATACATCATTACCAAGGAAGGAATGCTATAAGCCTATCGATCCATGGTACATTCAAGGATAGCTCTAGGGTCCTCATGAAAAGAATGCCACTAGCCTATCGATTCGTGGTCCTTCATTTCATTCTTATACTAATGAAAGGAATTCTACTAGCCTATCTATTCATGGTACATTGACTCATTAAGAAAGGAATGCCATTAGCCTATCGATTCTAGAGTCTTCATTACATTAGATCATTTATGAAAAGAATGCCTAAAGCCTATCAATTCATAACCATCAAGTCAAGACACATTCATCACTCATATATGAAAGGAATGTCATAGCCTATCGATTCATATTCATCAAGTCAAGACACATTCATTACCCAAGAAAGGATGCCTAAGCCTACCAATCCAAGATATACAATATATAGAAGACAACACTTCACATTACATCATCATCATACATGAGTATCAAATTGAGAATTATCCTTTCAAAAACAACACAATTACCTTCAAGACATGATCACCTCAACCTCATTGAATTCACATTCATATACTTAGCAAGTAAACACCTCCACCTGACAAGTGGATCAACATCTCTAGCACAATTCTACTTCAACATGTAATTTAGTCAAAACTTGCCTTCAAGGCCATAAATCTCAAATCATCAACACACCAACAATTTACCACAATTAAGGCATAGATAATGATACATTTCAATAGCCTAAAGCAATTTAGACATATTTCAATCATAAGCCTTCATAATCAACAAACCCACTTCATAAAGGCACAAATTAGGAATTGAGAGAAATTTGAAAACTTTGACAAGTTCTTCGAAATTGACTTTAGGGTGAAAACTAACCCTAGATGAAGGATCACCATACCTTTACTAAGATTTCCCAAGAAATTTGATGAAGAAAATGCCTTGAATCCAAACCCTAGCTTTCACTTCTTCTTCTTCCTTGAGTTAGAGAGAGAAATATTGAGAGAGGAAGAACTTTGGGGTTTTGATTTGGGTGTTTTGAATAAAGGATTAAATGAAGTGTTTTAAGACTTGAAACTATTTATATTTATGATATAAACCATTTAAAATCAACCCCACATAATAAAACATTAAAACAAAATTACTTAAAAACCTCTCACTTGGGCAGCCCCGTCAGGGACCAAGTCCACTTCTACGTACCGTGAAAGGGGACCATGACCCGTGGTGGTTACCATGGTCCTCTAGGCAGTAGCTCCCTTGACCTTGCTAAACCTCCACATGGCCAAGGCATCTTCACGGCCACTTCTACGGACCGTGGTCATGACCACTGGTCGTGAAGTGGCCCGTGGTCTTAAGGCAATGGCTTGGCCAAGTTTCCTTGCTTGCCTTGCCACCAAGTAACCTTCACGGCCACTTCTACGTACCGTGGTCAAGGCCACTGACCATGAAGTGGTCTGTGGACTTGGGAAAGTGCTTGGCCAAGGTTGGGCAGCCTTGGCCTTTGGCTTAGGCCTTGCCCCTTTGGCTTGGCACTTTCCTTTCCAACCCTTTACCATCATTAAAAAGGGTATTTACACTATGGAGTCTATCACGTACCTTGACGTTGACTCACTAAACTCCATCAAATAAGGCTCGGTACAACATTACACAACATGAAACCTCATTACAAACCCAACACAAAGTCCATAGGCTCTAGTTTCACTTATTCGTTTTTAGGGTCGTTACAAAAAGTTTGGCTCATTAGAGAGAGGTTGAGAATGGCTCAAAGTAGTCAAAAGTCTTATGTCGATGTGAGGAGAAGGGATCTAGAATTTGAATTTAATGATTGGGTCTATTTGAAAATCTCACCCATGAAGGGTGTGATGAGGTTTGGCAAGAAAGGGAAACTTAGTCCCTTGCATGTAGGCCCATATCAAATTTTGCAACGTATTGGAAACGTTCCCTATGAGTTGGATTTGCCAAATGAGTTGGCTTCGATTCATTCGGTATTTCATGTTTTTATGCTTAAGAAGTGTATTGGAGATCCAGCATCCATTATTCCCTTAGAAGGATTGGGAGTTGATGAAAGCCTTTCCTATGAAAAGGTTCCGGTAGGGATCCTTGACCGGCAAGTCAAGAGATTGAGAAGCAAGGAAATAGCTTCCGTGAAGGTTTTATAGAGAAATTATTTAGTTGAGGGTGCTACTTGGGAAGCTGAGGCCGATATGAAGTCCTGATACCCTTATTTTTTTCCCTCCTCTCCTATTCAAGCTTGAGGTTAGTATTTCCTCTTGAGTCTTCTTGTTATTGGAGGTCATGTGTTATTTATATGGTTCCATGATTTCCTTATGTTATGTATGTTCTTGATGAAATTCATGTTTAGTAAGAAAATGAGTTTTCATGATTTATGTTCCTCGTGTTGTTGTGCATTTAGTATGAGTTGCCTATTTGACTTCATGAGATGAGTTGATGAACATACTTTAGTATGCTTTTGAGAGTAATTGCATATTGGCTCCATGATATTGTGTTGAACATAATTTTAGTTGGAGAAGGTAGTTCCTCCTATGAATATGATAAATATTGAGTTTCATGCATATTGGGTTGTTAGATGTAGCTCCTACTTCCTTGTATTGCATTGATTATGTTTGAGATGGAGTAGAAGTTTCCTCCTTTAAATTGTGCATTATTTTTGTGTTGCATTCATGATGGGCTGCTAGTCTTGAGTCTTTACTTCCACAGGGTGTCTAGGTCTTCATTCGAGGACGAATGTCCCCAAGGGGGAGATATTGTAACACCTCGGATTCTAGTAGGCTAGACTAGGGCTAAGTGTAATAGGGTAGCTAGCCATGGAAGAGGGCAAGGTCCTAAACTACCTTGGGAAGGGTGAAGGAAAACATTTTTCCTTGGACCACTCGGCGATAGGCCGTGCCATCGCCAAAGTGACTTGGCGATTAGCCAAGTGAGCCACTATTGCTTAGTAGGCAGTCCCCCTTGTCCTAGCTACTTGAAAATTGGGTGAGCCAAGTCGGGGATCGCCGGTTGGATTGGAGCATCGCCAAAGGGGCTCCCCCATCGCCAAGTTGGCTGGCTCTTTGGGGTGAGATGCTGGAAATTTAGGCGAACCAAGGGCCTACTTGGCGAGTCACCGAGTGCCCTTGGCGAGCCTCACTGTGTTGCAGCCCAGAAGGTAAGTAGAGTCTTTAATGGCATTTCCTATTTCGCCTAATTTGAAGCTAAGTTGTTCCATTCCTTGACTAGTGAAGTATATAAGCTTTTTATACTCAAATTTCCCCCAATTAAGTCATTTTTCCTAGAATCTAAAAGAAAACCCAAAACTTCATCCTCTTCGAAGGAAATTCTCTCTCTAAAACTACAAGGAAAAGAAAGAGGAAAGTTGAATTTAGGGCTTGAAGAAACAAGGCTTTTTCACTCAATTTCTTTGGAGAATCATAACTAAGGTATGGTAGTTCTTCATCCATGGAGTCCCTTCAAAACCCTAATTTCAAAGATAGAAATTCCTCAAAAGCTAGGGTTTTGTCTTCGAGTCATGGGTTCCTTTCAAAAATGATTTATATGTTTGACTTAGTTTATATTATGATTGAATTGATGTTTTATTATGGTTTTATGTTGAATTCCCCAAGAACCCATGAAAACCCCATATTACTCAATTATGATCTTTTGATGTGGGTTTGTTGGTTATAGAAGAATATAATGAGATTATGCTTATAGTAATTGTAGCAATTGAATCATGTTATATCCATGTCTAATGTAGTAATTCTAGATGTTTTAATTGAATGTGATCTATGCCCTTGAAAGGAAAAGCATGAGGATTATGCATGATTATGAGGTTTATGTATATGCTTTTAGAACACTTCGAGAGTAAAGTGAATATGATTATGATATAGTTGTTGTGTTGTTGGATGATTATCCTCATGTACACACTTATGTATGAATATGATATGATGTGAAAGGTTTGTCACATGTAGTGATTCTTAGGTTGGAAGACTAGTCTCACCTATCGAATCTATGAGCTAGTATGAGTTATGTTGGATTGAGTGTCAAGACATTCTTCCATAATTTTGAACTTAAGTCAAGACTTAATATGAACTCAACGGGAATTATGTTTAGCACTGAGTGGATAGTGATATGAGATGGAAGCCCTCACGTTAGAAGAGGCCGGGTTTCTAAGAAAAATCTCTTGGGATGGAAGCCCTCGCGATAATAGAGGTCGGGTTTTCTAGTAGCAATCCCTTTATCCCATACACTATGTGCCCTCATAGGTCTTTAGCCAGTGGATCCACCTAAGCTAAGAGTATGGTTCTACCTTAGGCAAGTAGGACAACCCCTTTTCGGTGTAGGGTAGACACCGGATTCCATGCTAAGCTCACATGGTCTATGTCGGTCAAGGCTTATCCCACTATGATAGTATGAACAAGAGTATAAATTATGAACTATAGTTACTCAAGAAGATTTACCTAGTATGGGTTGGATTATGGGATCTGATTAATGCATTGCACAAGTATGCTTTGAGTGTATTTATGGTATGTTCCTTTCATGGTATGATGATTTATGAGTTTATTACACTTATGACTTATGCTTTTCCATTATCCTAAAAATGATGCTTTAACTTAGTAAATTGCATGCATTCAACTAAAATGTCCCTTTTAGCATGTTTTCAAGGTTTTTATGCATGACTATCATACTTAATGCATTTTTGTACTAACACATATTTTCTATACTTTTCCAAAGTGTAGGGTCTGGTTCTTAAGGCAATCATCATTTGGTTCAAGCTTGGAATCGACTATTCTCCTAGCTCGTGGTGAGTCCTCATGAGTCGAGGACGGATGTTTCATTTTGAGTTTCATTCTTGTATTTTCACTTTCGAATTATGTTGTTTTGGGTTGTGACCCTATTTTGACTCAAGTATTGTAATAGATGGTTAATTGAGACAAGTCTAGACTTCTGCTTTCCTATATAAGGATTATTTTTTTTACTTAAATGTGTTTTTACTCTTATTGTTCTAATTTTTTATGTTATGATATGCTAAGTAGCTTACATGGTGCCTTTCGGGGTTCTATGTGCCTTGTTACGTCTAGGGGGTACCCTTGGATCGTGACAGAGAACTAGGGCATGAAACTCCTTCAATTTGGATTAAAACATAGAAAAAATTAATGAATTTGAGTCTAATGAGTCGGTAAATACCAACTCATCATGTATTAACAGATAGACATATGCATGCCTTGGTAAAGAATGTTTGAAACTACTCTGATTGTTGATAGTCTATGAGTTTATAAATATAGTGTCTGGTGATGCTTAAGGATAAACAAAATGTTCTAAGATGAGGGTGTTGATGTGCTGGCATTTGGTGTGAATAATTGTTAGTTCTTAAGCAATGTTAGTGTCTTTTATAGTTTTTGTACTGTGTTAGATAGAAAATCAGTCGAGTCAAGAAAGAAAGCAGAATAAAGCAAAGAGTTGACAAAGGAGAGCTCTGACTGCAAGCTTGACAGATCGTCAGAATTCTGATTGGCCGTCAATGGTAGTTGTCACACTTATAGAGAAAACCCCAAGTATCTAAAGTTTTCTCTCGACAAGGATGACGAACTGTAAGGCCTATGATTGGCCTTCAAACAAAGTGCCACGCTTGCAAAATTGATCAATCTTTTGAAGTTTAGGCGATGGTGTATCTAACAGACCGTTAGACTTAGACGAGCTGTCAGGCTCAATGTCATACACGCAAGGTTAGAACAACTTTCTAAAGTCCACACAATGGCCAAAGCGACGGACTGTCACACCTCTAACAGGCCATTAGGTAAGGGTAAGATAAGTCTGCAAATTACTGATTTCTTATATTAAAATTCAAAATTCCTAGAACTATAATATATTTTTCCTAGGGTTTATTTCATTATCTAGTTTTTTGAGTGAAGAACAACAATACCACTTGTATGAATTTGAATGAGAATTTACACTTATTTCATGAATTTAAAGTGTTTATTTGCTTTACCTTTTGTAAGTAACTTCTTATTGAATGAATGCAATTATATTCTTGTTTTAATAATCATGAATGGCTAAACCCCACAATCAAGGGTTGTGTTATTCATGACGACATGACCTAAAAATTGGGATTTTACCTAATGAATTGTGAGTTGTGCCTCGATATCATGTTATCTCATTCATCTTTATCGACATCTAATAGTTGCAAACATTAAACCATGTCCTAAGTTTATCTGGTTTGAGTGAAAGAGTCTAAACTTTGCAAAATAGTTAATTATCCTTAATGGTGTAGGTACATTAACCAACTTTGATTAATTGTCTTTTAAAATGATTGAAACACTTTTAGTTCAAAAGAATAAAAGTGATAGACATATAATTTTGTTGAGAAATAGTTAAATTTAGTATAAGCTTGATAAGCCGATATGCTAATAATGCACAATGAAATTATATATTTATCCAAAATTGGTCAAGAGTCTTGGTGAACACAATCCTGAATAATGCTCTATGTTAATACTCAATTAAGAAATATTATTTATTGTTACTTGTCACATAGTGATCTTTAAATCAAAACTCAAAATTTCATTAATTATAGTAGATAACTGCATATGGCTTAGTTCTCGCCTTATTCCCTATGAGATTCAACCCCGGCCTAGTTTCTTTCTACATCTGACAATGACCTAATTATACTTATGTAAGGAAGTGTGACATAGGTGTATCACATAGCGGGAGGCTTCTCACTATGGAAGGTTGATGTCATGACCTGCTCTCTCGACTCATGATGACACCTACTATAAACCACTAGTAGGTAAGCCAACATGTAACCCAGATGACAAGTAATGAGTTCAAGGATAGAAACAAATTAGAAGCAACAATTTAAATACTGGAACAGAATATAAAGTGGAAAAAACAAAAATGTATATACAATAAAAAGATCCCTCCTGTAACCTTGAAGTCACACGTACAAAGCTACTAATCAAAAGAGTAAAATTCCCAAAAGTGGACCAAAAATGCATAGAGTGTCTCAAAATAAAAAAGACCAGTAGCAAAATATAGATAGAGACAAATGCAGAGTGCAGTATAAGTCAAAAACGTTGTGTTCTAACCTTAATCTCCGAATCTGGAAACTGTAAGCTCGATATCAACGTTGGTAACTGGTGCTCGGACCTGCTTCTCTAAACAAATGCATAGTTCAGTATGAGTATCAAGACAACAGGTATTCACTAGGCATCAGATGTTGATAGAGCAAGAATACCAAAGGCAATAAGAAATGCTAGAATTAAACACACAGAGGTCAAAGAACGGAAAACTAAAAGAAATAAACCTGAGTGTAATAAAAAGAGAAAAAAAGTAAGTACAACTTGAAAAACCTAAAAGAACTCCCATAATTCTACAAGAAAACCTGAAAGCACCAACGAAATTTACTAACCACCCAAATTAGTTGGTAAATTGCTAACGAATTGCCCACAAATTAGGAACCAAAATTTCTTCAAAAACTCAACAATTGATTACTAATGAATTACCGACCAAATTTTACCAACAGATAGATTATGTTGGTAAATATGGCGGGAATAATTTGGCGCTTAATTTAACAACGGCTTACCAACAGATTACCAATGATTTTTTTACCAACAAAAATCATCCATTGGTAATTTACCAACTGATTGAAAATGAGTTGGCAAATAAGGTAGGAAAAATTGGCGCATAATTAAGCAACAATGTACTAACATACTTTTACCAACAAAAATACATTGTTGCTAAATTACCAACATATTGTCAATCTGATAGTAATTTACTAACAAAAATAATTTTGTTGGTAAATTTACCGACATATTATGAGTGTGTTGGTAAATTTGCAAACAAAGAATCTCGCTTTGTTGGTAAAGTTTGGCTAACTAATTTCATTTTTGTTGGTAAAATATCATCATCATAGCTAATTGTTACTACATTTGTCCAAAGATTTTCCGTTCTTATAAACTTTGTCAATAAATTGTCAACAAGGATATATGTGTCGTTAGCAAAATTTCCCAAAGAATCTTGTATTCGTTGTGATAAAATAAAGAAGCAAAAAAAAAAAGATACACTTTTGAGAAAATTTCTCTTTTGTCTTGTTATTTAGCTAGATATTTTATCCACGCTTCGCTCGGTAATCGATGACCTCATTAAGATTATGAATGATCATTTTTTAATATCCTAATATTAGAAATTTTGTATAGTCACATATATTAAGAACTTGAAAGATTGTAAAATTCTTACTCTATAATAAATTTTATCTTCTACATATTTTTAATTATAATATTTTTTCTTTGATATAATTGCCTCTCAATATTGAATGATTTTTCATAAATTAGTCAATTATCACTTTCTCTATTGTCTTTGTACATGTGCAAGTAAAGTATAAGATACTCAATTTGATGGTTTATTTTTTATTCATTCTTTAGCCAATAAAAACTAGTTTTCCTTGCTCTTTCATGTCATTGTCCATAAACACTCCTAATTAATATGTCATAATAAATTTATCATGTGAAAGATATTAGCCTCTCGTATTCTCAAATGTGTGTTTCCTTGATTATTCTAGAGCTAGTAAATCATAAAAAAAATCTCATTAAGTTTTTAAAAACTTTTAAAATCATTTTTTAAACAATTGAAAATATTTTGAAATACATAAACTTTGACAAAAAATAACAACTAAAGAATAATGAACACACCAAGTCACATGTTTGTTATTTTAGAGGGCACTAGCTAGACAAAAATATAGGAAATAAAAACAATTACAACTAATTAGAAGAATCAAAAAAGGTTACACGTAGCAGTAGTTATAATAGTTGAGACTCTCCAACATTTTCATGTATTAACCTTTAACATCCAATTTAGTATATCTTTTATGTTTAATCTTATATTACATTTATATATATTATAAAATATATTAAAACCATACACCTTTTCACATTGAAGGTTGAGACTTTTTTAAACAGTTATGATTTCTTCTATGAGTTGGGATCTTTTCAAAGGGTTGCGACTTTTCAGAAGAGTGTTGACTTTTTTGAACGGTTATGACTTTTTGGATGAGTTGCCAAACTATGTGGCAAATGAATTCAAGATTAGTGAATGTGATAAATGTTTTTACATTAAAGACACTCCAAATCACAAGGTCATTGTTTGTTTTTATGTTGATGACATGTTGATCATCAAAAGAGACATTTTTTACATAAATGCTACTAAGCATATGCTAGAAAGTAACTTCGATATGAAAGACATTGAAGTTACTGATGTGATTGAAAATGTACTTGACAAGTTCAAGCATTTGAATTTCAATATTGTCAAGACTCCAATAAATGTGAGATTTGTACTTCAAAAGAATGAAGGCAAAAGTGACTCACAATTGGATTGTACTAGAGTATTGAGA
>JAJOOR010037966.1:0-10168 GCA_036250505.1 Solanum acaule | reverse complement strand
TGATCCATTGTGCATGAGTTCATACACAAGCAATCTTGTTTCACTGTGGATGCAATATCCCAACAATGAAATAATATTGAGATGTTGCATTTGACTCAACAACTCTACCTCAGTCTGCAAATAACAATTACAGTAATATTTTTTGTGAGAAAGAAAGAGTAACAAGTTATAAATTGTTTGATAATGGTAGCTACCTCGAATTCTTTAATGGAATTTTGAGTTAGTTTCTTGACAGCTACATACAAATTGTCTTCCAATTTAGCTTTGTATACACATCCAAAACCCCCTTCACCTAAAATCTCAGTTTCTTGAAATTTGTTGGTGGCTGATTCAAGTATGTTGTAGTCCATTAAAGAAACCAATGTTTTCCTGGACTTGGAAAAATTGAATTTACACATCCCCTTCACAACATCTTCAGAATCAAAAATCATCATTAATTTAAACATAGGAGTATTATATAATTATAATTGTGTAAAGAACTGTATGTATGTAGGTACCTGAGGTGTGAAATCTTGTTGTGTGATAAATCCAGAATAAAATTATTAGTAGTCCCAATGCAGTAGAAGCTACAATGAGTGCTATCAACAGCCTTCTATTTTGATCCATAGAGTGGGTGGGTGGGTGTGTGCTTCTTCTCACTTCTCAATTCCCACTCCAACCTCTGAATAAATAAATAGTATAAGTCAAAAGTATAAATAAGGGTCCATAATTTATGTTTTGCATCAACCAGAACAAACAGATAATTGGGTCCACCAGAAACAAGATAAAATTTATTTTATTCTTTCTTCTTCACTCCACTCTATAAAATTTGAACAAGGAAAGAGAATTATCTTTTTGAAAAGATAACTGTTTCAGTCTTGGTCTGGAGCCCAACAAAAAATAATACTGTACTCCATATTAATTACTTGATCATTTATAGAATTAATTACGTAGTATTTTTTTCTCATTTTATCCGTATAACAATTAATATACAAATTTTGAAGATATAAGAATTTCTTTCTTCAAAAACTAATTAATATGAATTAAGGGTAAAATAGTAAAGTTGATCGATAAGAAGGGTTGCACATCCGCAAATGAGTCTCTAGCGGGTTTTGAACCCACATACTCTGAAAAGAAGGCACTCGTTGGGCAATGAACCATCTACCTATTTATTATGGTGGGTTCATAGACAATAATTATATATTTTTGCATTTGATAGTTGAATATAAAATTTATATACAAGTCCGCTATCCGCTCGCGATAGACAATTTATAATGTTTGTTAGGATTTAAACAAGGAAATTGAATTTATTTTGTTTTGTGTCTGATGGCCTAATGGTGTGCGTAGAAAATTGGGACCACAAGGCCAAAAGATAAAAATCTCATCTTTGGGATATGAAAATATCACAAATGTTTCTCTCCATATACATATGATGATGATGATAAAAAGACAAGCAAAAAATCATCTTTTCTATCCTTCATAATCGCCTACTTTTTCTATTTATAATTCTGTTTGCTTTTCTTTAACGTGGGTATATATATTCTGATTTTACATGCACAACTGATCATGACTCTAAAAGAAAAATGACATATCCTTATCACTCACTCTATATATTTATAAAAGGGATTTGAACTTTAACTTGTCAAATGTTATCATATTAAAGGGATGGAAAAAGTGAACGAGTACGCATCCAATAAAGCACAAAAAGTAGTGTACCTATGCTATAGCGTATGTTTAGTTTGTCTCCACAAAACTAAGCAATATAATGCAACACTTATAAATTATGCTTTTTCGAAAAGCAAACAATTAGGAGACTCTCACTTACCTACAAATTAAACGCTTCCTAATTTTTATTATTTATTTAATAGCTAATTTTTATGAGATATATATATATATATTGATTCTATTGATGCAGTTTTAACAGTGTATTTAGGGTTAATGATGTCAAGTCTGCAAGTTATATGATTGGCTTCCCAGTGCTTCAGGGGTCTTTCTCTGATTATTTCTAACTTGTCTAGAGTAGAAATTACTTCATCTAAATCTTTCTAATTTTTTATTACTCCTATATGTTGTAAACCTCTTTTGAAATTGTAAAGTTCTGTGTTTATTTCTATTAAATTATAACTTTTTTCTGAGAGGCTCATTTTTAATAATTCGATCTCTTCAATTTTTTCTTTCTTATATATAATGTGTATCTTAGTACAAGTGCATTCTTCTCCTTTACTACATTTCAAGGTATCTGTTTTAGGCTTATTTTTAAGATATCTAGATCTTGTTGGAATGGATTCCGTTGTTATTGCGGTCTGGGTAGTATTTTTAGAGAAGATTACTCCGTCCCTTGTAAGGAGACAACTGCCATTATTATGTAATAAGAAATCTAATCCTAAGACAAAGTCTACTCTAATATTTAAATCTCTAACCCATATTCTTTCTAACTTGTATGTGGGTTTATAAAAGTCTGCACATGTGTTTAAAAAATTTATTTGTGCATTACTAACGTAATGCTTATATACATTTGAAGATCCATCCATTTGCATGGCGCTTTGTGGTTCTGAAAATTCTTTTATTACATCTATAGGTAGAATACCTCTATTTATTATACTTTTTGTGCATCCTTAGTCTACTAGAGCCAGGGTTTCTATTTCGCAATCCTGAATTCTTATTCTAGTTAGTATTTTTATGGTATTAATTTTCTTGTTTTTATTACAAATCAATCCTTCAAATGATTTGTAGTCTTCTTTTTCATTTAAAAGTTCTATTTCTAATTCTGGTGTTATAATTTGGCTGGGTTTTTCTTCCTCTTTTTGGCTAGTTTCTTCTATTTTCTCTTTCCCTTTTTCTAGTCTACTTATTCTTGCTTCTAAACTATCAATTCGTTCTTCTAAGGACAAAGCATGGACATTTTTTTGTATTTCTTTCATATATTCTTTACTAACTAAACTTATATTTTCACTATCATTTTCTGATACGCACAACTGTTCTTTTCTATAATGTCTGTATAAGTGTGCTATTGAAGAAAATAGAAAATATTCCTGTATTATACAGTACCAATGGGTTTAATAGTTTTAATCTATTTTGTTGGAAAATTTCTATATCTTTGTCTACGTCTATTATCTCATCTAATTGTTGACTACTGCTAGGTCTAGACGAATTCATTATTCTTGCTAACATATTGTTTCATACTGGGGTTGTCTTCTGAAAAGGGCTTGAACTTGTAGAGGCGGTTTCCATAAATACTTTTAGACTACGTGTTGTCTCGTCATCGCTTTCTTCTTGTGCCTCTTCTTCTCGTCTATATCCATAATTGACTGTTCGAAATTTACACTCTCTAAAATGTTGTTCTACTATAGTAAATTATATTCCTCCTAGTTTACAGCCTTTACATTTAAATAGAGTTGTTTTATTTATTTTGTTTATTTCTTTGGCCTTCGTTATTGATATATCTACTTCATAGTCATCTTCTTTATTGATTTGAACATTCATTCCTTTCATATTTATGGTTGTTTCATTGTCATCTAAATCTTCATCTATTTCTTTTTGATCCGTATATTTGTAGTTTGTGAATCTGATTGATGTCTGTCCTTTATTATTAGTATATGTAAGATGGTCATTTGGTCTTAGCACTTCCTTTTTACAAAAATTTTCTAAATTTCATTCTCTACCTGCATATTCTTCTGAATTTATTTTTAAGGGTTTCATTAATTTTATCCCTTTATTTCCCATTAATCCTACTGCATCGTCTATTTTAATTCTAATGATGCAGTTTTAACAATGTATTCAGGGTTAATGATGTCAAGTGTGCAAGTTATATGATTGGCTTCCCAGTGCTTCAGGGGTCTTTCTCCGATTATTTCTAACTTGTCTAGAGTAGAAATTACTTCATCTAAATCTTTCTAATTTTTTATTACTCATATATGTTGTAAACCTCTTTTGAAATTGTAAAGTTTTGTGTTTATTTCTATTAAATTATAACTTTTTTCTGAGAGGCTCATTTCTAATAATTCATCTCTTCAATTTTTTCTTCCTCATCTATAATGTGTATCTTAGTACAAGTGCATTCTTCTCCTTTACTGCATTTCGAGGTATTTGTTTTTAGGCTTGTTTTTAAGATAAAGAGGTTTACAACATATAAGAGTAATAAAAAATCAGAAAGATTTAGATGAAGTAATTTCTACTCTAGACAAGTTAGAAATAATCGGAGAAAGATCAGTCACCCGAGGACTCCCGAAAGGAAAACCTCATTCCAACCATTATCATGTAAGTAGTTATCAGCTTTCTAGATCTTAGTAAGTTCTCCCTATAGTATGTATTGTTATGTACTGTTACTGTTATTATGACTGTATAATATGATGTTTATTACTATGTTGTTCATATACTGTTTAAATTACTCTTAGTAAATGGTTAGTTCTTTACCTCTTAGTAACCCCGATGGATTAACCTGTAAAGTCCTAGGAAAGTTGAAAGTCCGTCATGATCAGGGAACCGAAAGGACTGTGTATCCCAGGGTGTGGTTAAAGAAGCAGGTGCTAAGAATATGGGCTAAAGAAAAGAGATGAACAGAGTAAGGTAAAAAAAAAGTAATTTTGGGAGAACTACTTAGATTTAGTAAACAAAAACTGCTAAACTAGATAACGGAGCAGGAAGAGGGAGTACTGAGTAGGATTTTACAACTTAATTTACAAAATGCATCCTTTCCCAGCTTAATTTTATTAAAAAGATTTATCAATTTTATTTAAACGTATTTATTTAGTATCAGAGCATACGTTACTATCCTGTAAGACCAACAACATACTCATTAACTAGTTAGCTATATGCCATCTAGAATATATAAAAGAAGGCCTCAACCCTACAAAAGACAGATAAAGATAGATCAGGAATATTATTGGTATATTTTACGCATAAAATAAAATTATTCGAATATATACGAATTTCTAATCGAACAAAGACAATTATATTTAGAACAGCAAGAACTCTATTCAGACTTACTCTCAGTACAAGAAATAACTTCAATAAACCAAGAAATTAGACAAGTAGATTTACAAATACCCACAATAGGAGCTAGAATTAACCATTATATTCAACAAATCAGACTAGAACGATACACTAGGAAAAGTAAAACCTTGTACTTAGCATAAACTAATACAATAGGAAGTATTAAGAAGTTAGAATATTTAGACTTAGAAGTTATCTCAGAAAAGAAATATCGAAGACTAAAATTTGGATCAGTAATAAACTGTAACTTTACAGAAGGAGACCACATCTTACATAGCGATCACCATCACTTAAATACCATTACCGATTTAATAATAAATTTAGCAGAAAAAATTTAATTGAAAGACGATAAAATACTAAAGTCAATAGAAACTTTAGAAAACCTGCAATTTCAAAATAATAAATCATTAGAAAAAATAGAACGTAACTTTGATTTCCTAAAAACACAACAGTTAAATATAAATACAAAATTACAATTACTTTCAGCAAAGAATAATAATATAACTAACAATACTACAATAGAACAAATCCACTCAGAAATTAAAGAAATTAACAAGGAATTAACTAAACTAAAAGACTTAACTCTTTCATGAACGACCCCTTTTACCAAGAAGTTCTAAAGAGAGCAGCCCAATTTCAAGTTAACCCTAAAGGCTTATCTGAATATACACCACCAGGAAAAACAGACTTAATAGGCGTAAAACAAAATAATCTAATAATACTTGCACTGTTAGAATTAAACAAGAAGCTAGAAGATAATATCACAGAAAGAAATAAAAAATTAGATATCTTATTAGAAACTAAAATTCCTAAAGAAAAAGCAAAACAAGATAACGATATACAAGCTCTAATTGAACAACTAAAAAAGACCGAAATAACTCCCCAAAAAGATAGACCAAAGATAACTAAAAAGGACAAAGCATGGACATTTTTTCAAACAGGAATCGAGGTCCCCAAGAAAGAAGGGCCGGTTTCTCTCAAGATTGATTAGGAAACAATATGTTAGCAAGAATAATGAATTCGTCTAGACCCAGCAGTAGTCAACAATTAGATGAGATAATAGACGTAGACAAAGATATAGAAATTTTTCAACAAAATAGATTAAAACAATTAAACCCACAGGTATTGTATAATACAGGAATATTTTCTTCAACAGCACACTTATACAGACATTATAGAGAAGAACAGTTGTGCGTATCAGAAAATGATAGTGAAAATATAAGTTTAATTAGTAAAGAATCTATGAAAGAAATACAAAAAAGACGAATGAATCTCATGCATATGGGATTAGTAGTAATTGGACTTAAAGGATTAAGTAGAAAAAATCTAGGAACTAAAGTACTAATTACTTTATACGATGAAAGATGGTCTGAATCGAAAAGATCTATAATAGGCTTAACAGAAGTAGATATGACCAACAATGGAGAAATTTTTTATTGTAGTCCAGACTTCATGATAAATTCAAATGAATTTGGTAAATACATAAAAATAGGAATACAAACTAAGGGTTACGAAGAAATGAACTGTGGAAATAATTTGCTATTATGCATTGGCTTTATTGGAAAACTGGCCACCAATAGCAGTTCAAAATTTAAAATTAAAATAGACGATGCAGTAGGATTAATGGAAAATAAAGGGATAAAATTAATGAAACCCTTAAGAATAAATTCAGAAGAATATGTAGGTAGAGAATGGAATTTAGAAAAATTTTGTAAAAAGGAAGTGCTAAGACCAAATGACCATCTTACATATACAAATAATAAAGGACAGACATCAATCAGATTCACAAACTACAAATATACGGATCAAAAAGAAATAGATGAAGATTTAGATAACAATGAAACAACCATAAATATGGAAGGAATGAATGTTCAAATCAATAAAGAAGATGACTATGAAGTAGATATATCAATAACGAAGCCCAAAGAAATAAACAAAATAAACAACACAACTCTATTTAAATGTAAAGGCTGTAAACTAGGAGGAATAGAATTTGCTATAGTAGAACAACATTTTAGAGAGTGTAAATTTCGAACAGGCAATTATGGATATAGACGAGAAGAAGAGGCACAAGAAGAAAGCGATGACGAGATAACACGTAGTCTAAAAGAATTTATGGAAACCGCCTCTACAAGTTCAATCCCTTTTCAGAAGACAACCCCAGTACCACCAGTAGAATATACTATAGGTAACTTACCAAGACACCGTGTCTTTAGACAAGACCCGGCCACAGAACCAGAAATGGTTAGGCCCATAGGAATAAGAATGCCAATAGAAGCTCCTATCAAACTCCAAGACGGAGGAGATAGAGGAAAAATACTAAATATAGCAGCTTATGACCCTCAATTATGGAATCAGTAATAGATGTATGGTAAGGAATAGTAATAGCAGATTATATTCACCATTATAGTGAAACAGATGCAGAAACCATGTATAGGTACATGGAAAACTTTTTAGGAGAATCAATTAAAGGAGTATGGGAAGCATATAAAGTAGCTTACCCTCAAGAATTTCAAGAACTAGTAAATATGGGACCAAACCCGTATAATTTTACTAATAAAATACACAGCCTAATAACAGGAGAAAACCCAAATAGCGGATTGGTAGTATTACAAAAGAACGCACTAATAAAATTGGAACAACTTAGTATAACAAATTGGAGCCATATAAAGAACTTTTTGAAGGACTATTTTCACTATTGCGCTATAAGCAGTAATGCATTTGACCAAAGCTTAGGAAAAAAGCTTTTTAACAAACTCCCTAGAGCTTTAGGAAGAGAAATAGAAGAAAGATGGAATAAAAGAGAGGGAGTAATACAAAATCCAAACGCCAACTGGTCTATAGGACATAAAATCCAGCATGTTATGAAAATATTACAAGAAAAATGTACAAATATACAAATACAAAAACAATTAAAACAAAACAAGACTGGTTTTGTAAAAATATCTATACAACACAAAGCTATGATCAAAGTACACCAAAAAGAAAATACAAAAGGACATATCAAAATAACCAAGAATACAAACCTAGGAAAAAATATTATCTAAGGAAATCTACAGCAAGAAAGCCTTACCTAAATAAAGATAGACATGTAAGAAAACATAATAATTACCAAATTTACAAAAATAGACTATCTTGTTTTACATGCGGAAGTGAAGAACATCTAGCTAATACTTGTCCAGGTAGAAATAACAGTAGAACACGAAATGCTCAGCTCATAGAAAATTTCCAAGAAACCCTGATAAATGTAGATGAATATATGTCAGATAATGAAAGCATATATTCGATAATAAGCATAGATGTCATAGAAGGAAGAAAACAAGACTCATCTGATTCAGAAGAGGAAACTTTAATAAACGAAATAGGATTAGAAAAACTAGACTTAAATATAAAAGATTATACTTTTGTTAATATACAATGTGATCACCAATTTTGCAAGGGAAAAGGATTAGATAGTCAGCGATGTTTTAATTGCACAGGATACCCAAATAAAGACAGAAGAGCTAAATGCATGAATTGTTATATAGAAGGTTGCACTAGGTGCATTGATAAAAAATTTAATATTAAAATAATAGACGCAACTGTAAGCACAAAAGAACAAACATTAAAATCCTTAGAAGAACGAATTGATAGTTTAGAAGCAAGAATAAGTAGACTAGAAAAAAGGAAAGAGAAAATAGAAGAAACTAGCCAAAAAGAGGAAGAAAAGCCCAGCCAAATTATAACACCAGAATTAGAAATAGAACTTTTAAATCAAAAAGAAGACTACAAATCATTTGAAGGATTGATTTGTAATGAAGACAAGAAAATTAATACCATAAAAATACTAACTAGAATAAGAATTCAAGATTGCGAAATAGAAACTCTGGCTCTAGTAGACTAAGGATGCACAAAAAGTGTAATAAATAGAAGTATCCTACCTATAGATGTAATAAAAGAATTTTCAGAACCACAAAGCGCCATGCAAATGGATGGATCTTCAAATGTATATAAGCATTACGTTAGTAATGCACAAATAAGTTTTTTAAACACATGTGCAGACTTTTATAAACCCTTCACAAGTTACTCAGTGAAAAGACTAAAGAAGTATTCATGTATTATATAGTACCTGTGGGTTTAATAGTTTTAATCTATTTTGTTGAAAAATTTCTATATCACATATTCGGTAATAAGCACAGATGTCGTAGAAGGAAGAAAATAAGACGCATCTGATTCAGAAGAGGAAACTTTAATAAACGAAATAGGATTAGAAAAACTAGACCTAAATATAAAAGATTATACTTTTGTTAATATACAATGTGATCACCAATTTTGCAAGGGAAAAGGATTAGATAGTCAACGATGCTTTAATTGCACAGGATACCCAAGTAAAGACAGAAGAGCTAAATGCATGAATTGTTATATAGAAGGTTGCACTAGGTGCATTGATAAAAAATTTAATATGGCCAGTTTTCCAATAAAGCCAACGCATATTAGCAAATTATTGCCACAGTTCATTAGAGAAACTGACCCTTCTTTCTTGGGGACCTCGATTCCTGTTTGAAAAAATGTTCATGCTACACTACTCTAAAAAGCAGATAATAAAATAGACTCCACTACTCAAAAGAAGACAAAAGGAGGACAATTATTCTGAAAAAAGTTTTCAAAGCCATGTGACGATGGGGTCCAAAGAGCACCCGGCAGGTGAAAAAAGTTGATTCAAAATTTGAAATCCGAATTTCAAATCCGGCTCCACAACTATAAATAAGAGACCATTTGTTAGAATAAAGACAGAGCGAAAAGAAGAGCACTCAGAGATAATAGAGAGGTCTTCTTTTTCATTTAAAAGTTCTATTTCTAATTCTGGTGTTATAATTTGGCTGGGTTTTTCTTCCTCTTTTTGTCTAGTTTCTTCTATTTTCTCTTTCCCTTATTCTAGTCAGGATGCGTTTTGTAAATTAAGTTGTAAAATCCTACTCAGTACTCCCTCTTCCTACTCTATTATCTAGTTTAGCAGTTTTTGTTTACTAAATCTAAGTAGTTTCTCCCAAAATTACTTTTTTTTCCTTATCTTACTCTGTTGTCACGACCCGGGAGCACCCCCTAGTCGTAACCGGCGTACTCGACCTCGAAGAGGTCTAATACAAGCCTCTTAGCATTCATTCATCGCATAGACACCAAAACCATAAGGAATTAAAAACTTTCTTCACACACGAAG